>CANXYC011672152.1:0-17022 GCA_948193065.1 Aleurites moluccanus
AGTTTTTCATATATCTATGCTGCGAAAGTATGTGTCTGATCCATCGCACATTTTGGAGGCTCAGGATGTGGATCTCAGTGATGATCTGTCTTATGAGGAGATTCCAGTAGAGATTATTGATCGACAGGTTAGACAGCTTCGGAATAAGGAGATCCCGATGGTTAAAGTGCTTTGGAGGAATCAGTCCATAGAGGAGTGCACTTGGGAGAGCGAACAAGAGATGAGGAGCAAATATCCATTCCTATTCCAGCAGTGAGATATGTTTTATTTAAATTCAAGGACGAATTTATTTGTAGGGGGTAGAATGTAATACCCTAGAAAGTTGTAACTCTCATTCATGAATTAATTTTCAGAATGTGGTTCATTAGTCTTCAAATGATAGGAAATAATTTTAGAGACATAGTTAGAAAGCGAATTTGATACTTTTCCGGAAAGCGGCAGTATCGGGAACACTGCCGAGAAATTAGCAGTCCGGTCAACAGAAGAATTTCTAAAGTTGATCTGGGATAAAAGATCACTACAATTTATGTGTATTTTTGGTAAAAATAAAGAAGTGAAAATCATTTAGGAACACTGAAAAAGTAACCAATGGCACAATGGTAAATAAAGTGAAGTTAAAGATGAATAGTGAAAATTGATCTGTTGGGGTTACAGAATGACTCTAAAACTATTTTTATAAATAAGTATAAATTAAAATAAGCTTATTGACTCCCGACTCTGATATCTAAATCTTAACAAAATTGACAGAATAAATTAAAGAAGATTTTGGACCAAAGTGTAATGGACGAAAGTTCGGGGAGTTAGTTGTAATTTGTCAAATTGATTTTTCTTTATATTTTATACTTAGCCATTTGTTCTTCATCTTCTTCTTTCTTCCTTCCATAGCCGTAACACCACTTCCCTTCTCTTTCTTCAATTTCTTCTTCATTTCTTATAGATTTCTTAAGGAAATTGATGGAAAAGTTGAGTTTTCATCTAGCTTAACTTATTTCCATCCTTAATTTGTAGAAAAGAGCAAAGGAAATCAAAGGGGAAGAGCTTGAAGATTTCGGCCACTTTGTCCATTTGAGGTAAGAAGTTTATTTGTTTGGTTTAATTGATTATTTAGATGTTGTTTAGGTTGAATTAGATGGGTTTAGTGTTAATTTGCATCAATTGATGCAATTTTGTTGAAATCCCTAATTAGGTTGCTTAAATAAAACTTGTATAAAATGACTTGATGATTTAGTGTTCATTTATATTAATTGATGTTAGAATTAGTCAATTGGATGTGATTAGGCAACTAATTGATGGATTAATTGATGTAGAATTGAAGTTTGGATCAAAGTGCTTTATTTTGCCCTATTGGAGGAATTCGGTTGAATTGGCTTGGAAGTGAGCTTGTTCAAGTGATTTGGAAGCTTAGGTGAGTCTATATTGCATCCTCAAACATGCCTAATTGATTGAATTATTGATTGGAACCTTGCCCTAAAATCCCATCTTTGGTCGAATGTGGTTTACTATTCATTGCCTATGTTTTTGTTTTATTTTCTTTGATATTCCTTAGCCAATTTGATTCATTTTGATATTGTTTAATTGTGTTTCTTTGATGCCAAAACCTTTATTGACAATGTGACTTGGTGTTGATTGAATTGGGTAAGTCAAATTTGTACCTAAACATAACCTATTGGCTTGCCATTGTATGCCCATCACATGTTTGATGAAATGCCTAATTCATTTGCCATTAGCCTATTGGTTTGTATTCCATAGGCCTACCATTTGAATGTCATTGTTGCCAACAACGTTGATATGCCAATTGACCTACCGTTTTCTGCCACCGAACCAACTTTTGTTCCATGTCTTTCCTTTATTGCTAAACCATTTACCATTGATTGTTTGTTATTTATAACAGTGCCATTGTCCTTATTGATAACTGAACTGACTGATATTGAACTGATTAATATTGGACTGTTTGATTGCTAGATGCCATTATTGCATAATGGTATCCCTTGTTATTGACCCTATATGGTTTGGCAGAGCTACTAATCCGACAAGGTAGTGGGAAAATACTGTCGGCGATATGCACATTATATTACTGATGCCCTAGCTAGGAGGGGCTATGGTCCTGGCCATAGAGTCTGATCAGCCTTATGCTTACTGATACGGATTACTGGAGACCTATATGGCCCATATAGATACGGATTACTGGAGAGTATGATTTCTTTTCATACAGTCCATTCCATTATCTGTCTTTCCATATGATACCGATCCTATATAGTATTCATTGGCTATATTGTACCCTGATATTGATTTCTATATACTATTATCTGTTCCACTGATAATATTGCTTTATTATTACTTTATTATTGCTTACTGATTATTGTGGATGCATGTAGATTCACTGAGTATCATCTATACTCACTCTTCTTCATTGTTTACCCATTTCAGGAGAGGAGTATAGTGTATATTCCTGTCTTTTGTCATCCCGGGATATCTGCAGACGAATATCTGATGTATATTTTCTGATATTGTGTATCATCATTTTTTTGGTATTCATTATCTAGCTGCTCCATGGGGTATGTATGGGTTAGCTAGGAGATGAATATGTGTATATGATGCTTAATGGTATATTTGAGTTATATGATAATATTATAATGTGATTTATGACTGTACAGCTAATTGCAGTAAATTACAGAATGATTGACAAAATAACAGAATGGATAGTAACTAATTAAAATGAATATTATATTGTGGTTTATATATGATGCATGTGATACTAGATTCTACGGGTGTCAGTCGCCATTGGCATCTCTCATGCCCTAGGACAGTCGCGGTCCGGGAAACTGGGTCATAACAAAATTGGGTATAAATTCAACCCTCCTTCACAAAAAGGAAGAACTATGTGGGTTTTGATTCCTATTCAACGGGATACGCAGGCAAGCTATATAAAAGCTTCAAATCAAAAAAATGTTAAAAAACCATATTTTCCTTTTACTTTGTTTATTCGATTCTTATTTTGTTCATGGGATGAGTTTTCTTTATTTTACCTTAGATTTTTGGGGAATATATGATCATCCTAAAACCCATAAGGGCTAAAGTTGATATCCCCTATTTTGTATTTTTGAATTGTAATAATTTACTTTATCACTCTCTTTATTACTCTATTTTATTTTTTATGTATTCATCTTATATGTCATTTCATTTATATATGTCATTCTTTAAATTATTCATCAAAATGTTTTAAATCAAGGTTAAAATTAGAAGCCAAGTTCAACCGAAAACTTAGTCCCCGAATCCTCTTTAGTTTCAAAGACAAGTGCGTTTTTTTTTCCTTTGGGATAAAATTTGAGTCAAAATGGGTTTTTTACCTTAAATTTTTCCAATAAAAATAACTTAAGGTGGCGACTTCAAAATCATTTTCAAAAGGTGCTAAGGTCATCTCAATCCGTGAAAAATCACCCAAATGAGCATTTACGATTCCATTTAGCAGACCGGACGCGGTGCTCGGGCGAGGTCTCATAGCTGGCGACTCCACTGGGGACATACTTTTAAAAAGTTAAAGAGAACTACCAATTAGTTGAAAATCGTTTATCATAAATGACTTTTTTCTTGGCTTTTATTTTAACTTTGATTTTCATGCATCACTACATAACCAGTTATGAAATTCAACCTTTGGATAGCAAGTAGCATTGATTCAATAACTCTCTTTGAGTATGTTGGGAGATAGTGAAAGCATCCATCCCGAAACAAATCTTTAATCCTTTTGGAGTGTAACGAGCAGTAATACTGTTGGACCCATATGAAACTCATTGTTTCACATGTGGTTAGGTATATTACTGCTCTAGTGTGATGGGTACCCTTAAACCAAACCACATAGCCTCCATATACCTTGCACCTTATGGCCCATGAACCATAATAATGTTAAACTGTCATCATGAACCAATGTTCTTCATACATGTGCGTACATGCATAACTATGCATTCATAAATTTATGGACTAAGAACCAATGAGTCAATGGTCAACCCAAAGCCCAAAAACTTTGAACCCATTAAACCATCCGTAAACTTTCAAGCCTTACATAGATTAGATCCTTCTTTTCCACCTTTGTTTAGGTTTTGCTTTGATCACCATGACCTGATCCGAATGTTTCTTTTGAAAGGTACAAATGGAAAACACAACACCTAGCATGGATGCCATAGAGACACTTTTAGCCACCTTACTCAAGAAGCAAAAGGATAACTTTCGTGTTGCCTGAGACTATGCCCTTGATGCACAACGCCAATCCATCCTTAATGAGGTAAAAATAATCATGGGTCAAGGAACAAGTGTCCACCAAACCGATGCTCCTAATGCATCTTCATCCCTTCCACCAAATCCCATTATTGATCTGACAAATAATAAGAAAGCTCCTAAAGTTGTCATTCCTACACAAGCTATCAATTTGAATGGTTGCACTACTCTATCCTCCTCCCCGAATCTTTTTCATTAAGGAGAAGGCTCCAACCCAACCAAAACTAAGAAGCTGATGGAAAAATTTGAAGCTATGGAAAGGCTTCTCAAGAACATCAAGAAGCATGAGGATCTTATTAATGTTAATGCTCTTACTCTTTTCCCGACTGCTAGGGTTCCTCCAAAATTTAAGATGCCTAGCATGGACAAAATCAATGGAACCACTTGCCCAAAGACTCATTTAAAGATGTATGTGGGAGCTATGAACCCATTAAGGGTGGACAATGAGCTCCTTGCTCAATTGTTCCAGCAGTCGCTCACAGGTGCTGCAATGAAATGGTTTGTTGACTTGGACACCAACTTTAAGAAAACTTGGGATGATATTTGCAATGCCTTTATCAAGTAAGATCATTACAATATTGAGGTGGACATCACTAGAAGGGATTTAAAGACCACCAAACAATAACAAAAGGAGTCTTTCTTCACTTTCCTCATAAAATAGAGGGCAAAGGCGGCCCAAATGATGAATAGGCCCATTAAGCAAGAACAGATTGATATTATCATTAAGAACGTTCTTTCAAGTTATCAGACTTATCTCTAAACCCAGTATTTGCCAGATTTTAAAGTCCTCATTGCCACTGCTTTAAAGATAGAGGATTTGATCCAAAGTGGGCAAATCAAAGAAGAATCCCTAGTTCAAGGTATAGAAAGAACACCCAATATACCCACAATACTTCCTCCAATTAGAAAAGTGGGGAAGTTGCTGCCATCTCCAACCATACTCCTATGAGACTTGAGAGAAGATTCTTCACTAATTTGGGTATGTCTTTGGTTATGGTGTACAACAAGGCTTTGGAATCAAATCTGCTCAAACCTCTAGAACCTAGGGCACCCCTGAAACCCTTTGCCCAAAAGTTGGAATGTAAATGAATATTATGAGTATCATCAAGGTACAGGGCACAAAACAGATATGTGCAAAACCTTGAGGCATAAGATTCAAGACCTGGTGGACAGTGGTGATATTATTCCACCAAAGGCAACACCTAACATCACCACCAACCCTCTCCCGAGCCATCAAGCTAATGTCAATCTCCTTCACTCCTCTGTTAAAGAAACTGATCTAATCTCATTGATTCGATCAAATGATCACTTTTATTGTGTCTTGGACCTTAATAAATTTGTGGAGGAGATAGATGAGATAACTCGGAGTGGGAGGCTCTATCAGCCGAGTTCATCAATCCAACAGCCTGTCCATCATGTTCCTCCTCCTATGGAGAAAATAAGTAATGAACCTGAAGAGGATGTTGTCCTCAAACAATTGAAGAAAACCTAAGCTAACATCTCTATTTGGAGTCTCATCCAGTCATCATTCCCACATCGCCAAGCTCTTTGCAAAGCATTGAATCAATGCCAAACCCCAATCAACATTTCTCCTGAAACTTTGGTTGCCTTACTCAATAACTCAACCAAGGTGGCTTTCATCTCCTACATTGATCACGATTTATGAAAAGAAGGAGAAAATCACAACCATGCATTGTACATAATTGTGATGAGCCAAGAAAAGACAGTTTCAATGGTTTTGATTGATAACGGGTCAGCCCTGAATGTGTGCCCATCAAAAGTTGCTAGGTGCTTGGGCCTTAAAGTCATAGATTTTATCCCCTTCGATCAGAATGTGAGGGCATATGATAATACCAAGAGAGAAGTTTTGGGCGTAGCAACTCTTGATGTGACAATTGGGCCAATTGCTACTTTAGTCCCCTTCCAAGTGATTGATGTGCCTGCTTGTTTCAATCTCCTCCTTGAAAGACCCTGGATCCATAGGGCGAGAGCAATCCTATCCTTCTTGCATCAAAAGCTTAAAATGCCTTATGGGACTGTTGTGGTAACTATCAAGGGTGACATACATAGTAAAAGTGAGGTTCCCAGCTCTACACCGATTTTGGGAATTCAACCTGAACCGAACATTGTCCCTTTGTCTGGTTTCTCTTTTGACACCATCCAATTTATTGAACAAGAAGGAGGTAAAGAGTTAGTCCCCTTTGATTTCGATCCTTTCGGTAATATAGTTGTGGCTAACATCTTAAAGAAAATGAATTATTTCCCCGATTTAGGTCTTAAGGGGAACCAGCAAGGGATAACCTCTTTCAAGGAGTACCCAGTAGCCAACCCACTTTTTGGACTTAGTTATAAACCTACCGAAGGGGATTTGGAAAAGGTTGAAATAAAAGCTAAAAGGAGAACTGAGGCTAAGAGGAAAGGTGAGACCTTTGACTGGCAGATGTGCCCCTATTTCAAAACCTTGAATGGGTATTTTGTAAAAGAAGGGGAGGACTTTCCTTTTTGTGGTTTTGTTAAACTATGGTTTTGCCCTATAACTAAAAAGTTAATCCCAGGTTTTGAAATTTTCTTTGATATCAGGCTCAATTTGGAGAATTGCGAGCCCATCTACCTATTAGAGCAAGATTAGGAGGAAAACATGAAGGCTACTCTCTTTGAGCAAGTCCTCATGATTAGAAGTGAAGTGGAATCAGACCCCACCAAACTCATCCATCCAACCTTGGTTGCACCCGGCAATTGGTACTTTGAGGAGCTTTCCAACCTTGATGAGACATTTTCTTTCCCGACCGAGTCTGAGTCAGAATCTGAGTCTGAGTTAGAGTCAGAGTTGGAGTATGTTAAGTCCATTTCTTCTTTTTCCTTTGTAGAGTCAGTAAAGGATCTCCCTAGTCCTTCTTTCAATTTTGATATAGTTCACAAGGACGAAACATTTGTTAGCAATAAAAGTTTTCAATTTTCCTCTTATATCCTTGAGTCTTCTTTCCTTCTTTATAAATCCAATTTAAATAATGCATCAAAAGAAAAAGAAATAAATGAAATAAAAGAACAAAATAAAGAGTCAATAAATATGGGCACAGATGATAAACTAAAAATCACATTCATTGCATCATCATTTTATGATAAGGCTTCTTTATTCAAGGCAGCTTAAGAGTTTTTAGATTGTTTCTCTTGGGAACCTGAAGACATGACAGGTATCGATCCAAGCATAGCAGTCCATAAGATTCTGACCTATGAGGATGTGAAGCCTATAAAATAGAATTTGCAAAGGATGAATGAAGAATGGTCTCTCGAGATCAAAGAGGAAGTTGCTAAGTTATTAAAGAACAGTTTCATTGAACCTGTCACCTACCCTTTACGGCTAGCCAACATAGTGCCTGTGCCCAAGAAGGATAGGAAGGTAAGAATGTGTGTGGATTACAGGGATCTGAACAAAACCTGTCCAAAAGATGATTTTCCTTTATCTCACATAGACTTATTAGTTGACCGCATGGCCGAATCTGGGGTAGTTTCATTGACTGATTTATATGCGGGGTATAATCAGATACAAGTTTATCCACCTAACAAGGAAAAGACAGCCTTTGTGATAGAATGGGGCACATACTGCTACAAAGTAATGTCTTTTGGTTTTAAAAATGCTAGGGCAACATATCAAAGAATGGCTACAACTATCTTTCATCACATGATTCACAAAGATGTGAAAGTATATGTTGATGACATGGTTATCAAGTCCAAAATGGCAAAAGGACACATAGATGTATTAAGGCGTTTCTTCCTTAGGTTGAGATAGTACAATCTAAAGTTGAATCCTGCTAAGTGTGTTTTTGGTGCATCCTCAAGTTTGTTCTTAGGCCATATGGTGAGCAAAAGGGGGATAGAAGTAGACCCAGTCAAATCAAGAGCCATTTTGGAGATGCCATCCCCAAGAACAGAGAAAGAGATTATGGGATTTTCAGGATGCTTATAGTACATCAGTCGATTCATTTCCCAACTAGCTAATGTTTGTTGGCCCATCTTTAAATTATTGAAGAAAGAAGCTTCTAAGGAATGGAATGATGAATGTCAGCAAGCTTTTGAAAAGATCAAGCAATACTTGTTTAAACCTCCTGTCTTGCAACCATCAAGGTATGGTAAACCTTTGTTGCTATACATCTTTGTAACTAAAGAAGCTAAGGGGGTAATGATCGCTCAAAATGTTGTGGATTTGCATAATGAAAATGCCATCTATTATTTGAGCAAGTGCTTGCTTGCCCATGAACTCAAGTACAATCAGATTGAGTAGTTACGTCTTGCCATGGTTTGGGTATGCCATAAGCTGCAACATTATTTGGGTTCATACACTATGCATGTCCTCGCTGACAAGAGCCCCTTGAAATTCCTTATGGAGAGGTCAATTCTTGACAGCAAAATGGCATGATGGTTCGTAGTTATAGCAGCTTTCGATTTCAAAAATGTTCCAAGGAAGGCTATCAAAGAAAGTGTGATAGCTAACCAATTAACTGCCACCCCAGTAGATGATGAACCATTCGAACTCGAGTTTACAGATGAGGATATCATGGAGATGGAACCTAAAGTTTGGAAGTTATATTTTGATGGAGCAGCCAACAGCAAGGGTTATGGCCCTGGAATAGTACTTGTCACACCAAATGGGTATCATTTACCTATGGCCATTAAGTTAGCCTTTAAGATGACAAACAATGAAGCGAAATATAAAGCTTGCATATGTGGTTTAGATGTTGCCACCAACATGAGGATTGATTACCTAGAGGTCTATGGGGACTCTAATTTGATTGTCTCACAAGCTCTTGGCAAATGGAATATAAAAGAAGAGCGTTTAGTTCCTTTCTATCAACGCATAATTGATCTATTAGAAAATTTTCATGAATTATCTTTCCATTATCTAACTCGAGCTAAGAATCAGTTCTTTGATGCTTTGGCAACCCTGGCCTCTATGATAGACATGATAGATAATGAGATTGTACGTCCCATGTTTATTGAAGTGTGAAGGCAACCGAGTTATAATACAACATGTATTCAAATTCAGTTAGCCGATGGTAAGCCATGGTATTGGGACATATTCAATTTTCTGAAAAATGACCAGTATCCGGAAGGGGCATCTAAATCAGATCGGAGGAGCCTGAGGCAATTGGCTAGTAATTTCATACCAAATGATGATGTGTTATATAGGAAAGCATGGGATAACATTCACCTCAGGTGTGTGACAGAAGAAGAAGCTCAGAAGATCATGGAATGGGTACATAGTAGTGAGGAAGGCCCGCACATTAATGGTTTCACATTGGCTAGAAAAATCAAGAATCTTGGATATTTTTGGCTCACAATGAACGAAGATTGTGCTAAGTTTATACAAAGATGTCACAAATGCCAGATATTTGCCAAGCTCTAGAAGCGACCTCCTGTCCCATTGCACTTGACTGCAACTCCCTAGCCTTTTGCTACATGTGGCATTGAAGTCATAGGATGCATAAGTCCTAAATCTTCGAATGGGCATGAATACATTCTGATGGCAATAGATTACTTCATGAAGTGGGTGGAAGTAGCCTTTTACCACGTGCTGAATTCTAAAAAGGTAGCACACTTTATCCAAACTAACATCATTTTTCGGTTTGGATTGCCTTTTCATATCATCACGGATAATGGCTCTTATTTCTAAAAAGAAGTAACAAGTCTGCTTGAAAGAGAAAAGATTCAGCGTCATTGATCTTCACCCTATCGTCCTCAAACTAATAGGGTAGTCGAGGCAGCGAACAAAATAATCAAGACTATTCTGCAAAAGATGATCACCAATCATAAAAATTGGCATGAAAGCTTTCCATTTGCATTATGGGGGTATCGAACCTCCATTCGCACACCAACAGGGACAACTCCATATTCTTTGGTATATGGGATGGAGGCAATGCTTCCAATTGAAATGCAAATCCACTCGGCAAGGGTTATGCATGAGAATCAACTTAGTGAAGTAGAGTGGATTAAGGGATATCATGACTAGTTGAATGATATTGATGAAAAAAGGATGGATGTGCTCTATCGAATACAAGGGTATCAGTAAAGACTTACCCGACATTTGAATAAAAGGGTAACTGACAGGGGGATTGGAAGAAGGCAACTTGGTACTAAAAGAAATTAGAGCTCCTATTCATAATCTAAGAGGGAAGTTCAAACCAAATTGGGTTGGCCCATATGTGCTCAAGAAGATTGGAGGTGTCATACTCATGGATTTGGATGGGAATAATTTTTTGAATCCTTGTAATCTTGATTAATTGAAAAGGTATTTTGTGTAATTTTCATTTCATGATGCATTGTATGAAAAGAACTACAAGGACCTGATTCTCCCAAAAGAAAATTTTGAAGTGTAAAAAAAAAAAAGTACAAATAAAGATATGTAGGCAGCCCACTTTGCATACAGTTCAAAGCAAAATAAAATTATCATTTGTGTGCCCAAATTAATTGAATTGTGCTCGCTAAGTTGAAAACCTGAATAAAGCGGCTTAGGCAAAAATTAGAGCAGTTTGGCGAGTTGAAAATCGAGAAGGGCAGCTCGAGCAAAAATAAAAGCAAAATAAATAAAAAAACAGAGAGAAGAAAATATATGAATAAAAAAATAAAAAATATATATAAAAAAAAATAAATGCCTTGTTTTAAATTAGATTTTATCAATCATAGTCCAGTCTTTTTAATCCAATTTCATCAAAGTTTGTTCAGTCTCGTCTACCAATGTCAAAATAATAAAATTTCATCTTATTTAATTCAAAAATAATTCCATAATTTCAACATAAATAAAGTTCAAAATTCTAAACATAACATAAAGATGAAATATAGAGTCTAAGACCGTCTTCTCCTAGGATGAATATCCTTTGAGTCATCAAAGTTTTCATCTTCTGTCACAAGTATATTTGGTTCAACCTTTACCTCCAACTCATCCTTGGTCGCAACAGTGTCTTCTGGTCCCGTTTTCGTGTCTGTTTCAGAATCCATAGTCTCTATGTTTGCTTCCAAACTCTGTAATCAAGGCTACTCACCTGATCTTCTCAATAGGCCAAACCTCCATGATGAACCAAGAATCATAATCCTCCAGTTTGCCTGATAAGCCAGCAGAATGTACAAAACGCATAAATCGCCTCCAGCCATTCATTATGGCTTGAGAAACAGGACTGGTAATCAAAGATGTAGGAAAAATAGCTTCGTCTGATGGGTTGCCCTATGGCTAACCCATCTGCCTCAAGATTCTGGTGCCTTGTTAGAATGACATCATGGAAATGCCCAACAAGTAAATCATCTTATACCCATAACTCATTGTGATGAATGAGTTAATCATGTACCAAGATTAATGCCAAAACAGATCTTTAGAATCCAATTCTAAAATCCAGGTAGTCCACTACTTTTCTATGTCAAAATGAATCTGAGTTCTCCGCATGCAGTATTGTGCAGCTGAATATGGCATCCTATCTGGGGGAGCCACCACATGTAGGTGATCCTTAAGCCAAACCAGAAAAGAAATAAAGGGATTGGAAAAAGGAATTTAAAAGAAAAAAAGAGGAAGTACGTGATGTTTTTACTTGCAAAATGACAGGGCTAACAGACTAAGCCCCTCAAATCTATAGTTTCCATTCAAGCTCTGCAGAGTCTCTACTAAAATTAGACCGAAAATAGTGCAACCTCTCTCTATCTGAGGGATCAACTCCACCACTTGAATGTCTCCCCAGCCAGGTGAGCTGAAGAATAGGCATCCAGCAGTCAAACACAGAACCAAGGTTGTCATTATGTGTTTCTGTCTCACCTTATCCCCTGAATCTTCTAGTTATTAAAACTCATCCATAACTACAGCAAGGTTGATCTGATTTTCTACGAACATAGAGCTAGCAAGCTTATGTCTCAATCTTAGAAGCCTCTTGAAAGAATGAAAGTATCCAACCCGGTATTCGGAGATAGCTAGAGCAGCATTCGGATTACTTCCAAGGATAGCACTGAATTCCTTAAAAGTAGGACACATTTCCTCCATGCCTGCTCCAATCGGAACACATGGTCCATATGATCCCAAAACCTGAGACAAGCCTTCTAAAAATCCCAATCAACTTTCACACCCCTCAGAGTCAAAATAAAATTGACCTCATACTTGCCTATATTGATTTTCTTGACCTTGTCTAGGTTCTTAGTCCACCAAAACATATGGTGGCTGTAGTAGGGTTCCATGGAAGAAATTTTGAGTGAAATAAAAGAGAGAAGACAAAAGAAAGTGGTGAGAAGCGTCAAAAGGAGTCAGATCGACTTTTTAAGAAGGAAGAGACCCCTTTTTATAGAAAAACATGTCAGAAGGCTAGGGCACTCAAATCTAGCGCGGTGCCCCCATCCAGGGAGGGCGGCACCGCCACAGCCACATGGCGGTAGCACCACCTCATGGTGGCGGCAACGCCATGCCCCTGGAATATGCCAGGGCGGTACCACCCCTTCAGGCCGGCGACAGCGAAACCTTCTGAGCGGGATTTTTTGAAAATTTGAACTTTTTAAAAAAAAAATTGGTTTTGGGGGCGTTTTAGGACATTTTCAAAAGGTTTTTGACATTTTTAGACATTTTAATACATTTGATTTCATTTTTTTTATAGCATTTTTAGTTTGCAATCATAGCATGGGAAGTCTAAAAGAGCATCATAAAATTCATGATCATGCATACATCAAACATCATCCGTACATCATAACTCAGAAATAAACAAAAACAGAGAAAGACAAGAAATAAAGAACCTTAGACGAGCCACTAGCGTCTCCGACAACGTCAACAGGGGTCCTTCGATAGATGAGATTGGTCAGACTGGAACTTAAGCTGGGTCAGCATACCCAACAAAGCTAAATCCATTCTACGTTCCACTCAGTAGTTGTGACGGGCCCACTGTGGAGTAATCTGCAGAAAAAAAAAAAAAAAAAAAAAGATATCAGAGGCTTAGCTAAGGATCATTTCTAAAAGCAAAGCTAAGAGAAAAAGCATGAACGTACCTCAAGGTTATCAGGGAAGTCTGGTTCAAGGGGATGCACCACATCCGAAAGATGATATGTCGGCATCTCACTATGTGAGTTAGTGTAAAAAATATCTTTAGAAACCCAGTAATTCAAGCCCAAGAGGACTCGACCAGAATCAATTCACGTCACAGAAGTAACACAGGGATCAGCAGAAAAAGAATTTCTTGATGCACCTACACTTTAAGCCTAACTTGGCCTAACAACAGAAGGATCAGCAGTGTCAGATGAGTGTTCCAAGCGTCCATATGGATCACCAACAGGTACCATCAGACGGGTATGATGGAATATCACATAGTTATCCTGATGGGTCATATATAGATGAATGGGAAGACTAGTATAAGCCTCTTTAGGAGCATGAATATCTATATTCCACCTTATGTCAACAGGTGGATATGCTGGAACTACCCACCTACCAATAGTCTGGACTCGGACTCTCTCTCCTAAGTAGTACAGATTGTAATGTGGGGAGCGAAGCAACAATCGAGAACAAGCCAGTGTAGCACCTGGGTCAAGTTCTACTGGCATCAGCTGCATCCTATCGATATAAGGTTTCGTCACAACCTGTAAAATGATTGTTGTAAGTAAAACTAGGAAATGTGAATGAGATAAAGTCAGAAAATACCTGAAAAGTGTCAAGGCTGCCAAAAACTGTTTGAATAGTCCTTAATTCATGCATACCATAGCAAGTTCAATATTCTTTGTTCCACCGGATACCAGCCGGAAAGACATCTAGCCTAGGATTGCTAAGGGTGGGGGCAAGCATCGAAAAGTACCCATAAGCCCATACTTGATTCAAGCATTAAAGACAGAAAGTCAAAAAGACTAGGCAGAAGTTCAGAAAAGGTGCAGAGAGTACCTCCCAGTACAAAAGATGCAGAGAGTACCTCCCAGTGCAAAAGGTGCAGAGAGTACTTCCCTGTTCAAATTAAATAATAGGTGCAGAGAATACCTCCCAATTTAAATTAAACAAAAGGTACAAAAAGTGTCTTCCAGTTTAAATTAAACAAAGGATGCAGAGAGCATACCTCCCAAATAAAATGAATCCCTCCATAAGAGTTGAAAGCTCTCAGAGATAAGTCACACATCTCCCGATACATGGTACTTAGAATAGCGCCATCCCAATCATATTCACCCAACAGAGTCATGTCTATCAAGCTTACCAGAATGTTCAAGTTAACGGTGTCACGACGGGTATGCCCGAATGTGCATCCTGCCAGAATCAGTATCATCAGTCTAGCCACAGCCGCAGTATCAAATATCATGTTGGTAAATGGCTCCATCTCTCTCAGCTTAGCCTGAAGCCAAGTGTGAGGCACTGATATGCGATCCCAAGGTGGGTTCTGACTTCTAAGCTAGATCATATCTTCAGGAGTGAAGGTGGTCCTCTAGTCAGAGCAGAAATCTAGATGACGAATCCCAAAGCGTAGGCTAGTCATCATTGACAGATCTAAAGGAGTAACTGTCAGCTCCCTGTATGGAAAATGAAAAGTGTTGGTAGTGTCCCACCACCGCTCAGCCAGTGCCTTGATTAAGTCTACATTACTCTCAGGATTTGTTTTGATCTTTAGGAAAGATACAAAATCAGTGGACTCTAACAGGGGAATTATCAGAGTTTCAGCCAATAGAGCATCAGCTAGATAAGCCAAATTTGATCTAGCACCACTATTCCTAAGCAAGGTGGTCTTTTAAGAAAAAGAAATTCACTCAACAAAGATTTGTAAAAAAAAAATACCTAGATTCTGTCATCCCAGGAAACATATTGTTCCGGCTCCTGTAATAGATTCTCCAAGTTAAGATTGTCCCACGGGGTCTCATAGCTATGGTGTCCCCTATTGCTAGTAACACTTCTAGAAGTTGAAGCCATCAAGAGAAAATAAAGAATTTTAGAAAGAGAGGCTAGAGAGAGAGAGAGAGAGAGAGAATGTGAAAATGAGAGTGAAGGGAATGAAAGAGCCTCAACCCTATTTATAGATTTTGAGAATCTCAAAAATAATTATCATGTCCCCAACTTGGTCAAAAATAAGGAAATTTGCAATTCTGAGGCAATTCAAGTCAGAATCAAGTGCCGACAATTTCGTTGTGTCTGTATGATTTTTTTCTCTATTCATAGAGCTATCATTTGCCCAAATCATAGTTAGGATGCTTCTGTAAATCAAAAAAATGACAGAAATAGAAAACATCAGAAAAATGGAAAGTTGACTAAAACTTGGTAGATAATACCTGCATACCTCCAGACATTGCAAAGTGTAATCAGAAAGCATTTATTTTGCTTCAAACGGACAAAAATAACCTGGTTCACTAACATCACGTCTGTCATCTGAAATGAACAGCCGTGATAGGGGGAGCTGTGAACACTGGTTTTTTACACCTCTAAGACTTGTGCCAAGCTGGACAACACTAATCGAAGTTTAAACTATTCACAGACAAACTCAAAAAGCATCAGGACATGTCTGGGCCTTTGCTGTCACCCTAAAGGGGAGGCATTGCCGCCCTCCTTAGGGGGCGGTGCCGCTAACCCCTTGGGTGGTGCCGCCCTTCATTGAGGGCGGCAGCATGGCTCCTTGCCAGGCCTGCCGCCTTTCTTTGCACTCTGAGCCGCCAAAGGCCCTAGTGGCGCCGCCATCCCCCTTCGGTGGTACCAGCTTGCCTTGCCTACGGCAGCTCTTTTCTGAACCTATTTTTTCCTAAATCCCACATCGAAAGATGATGGGATTTGACCCTCTAATCTTCTACTATAAATACTTGGCCCCCTCAACCTAGTTCCAGGCCTCAAAATCTCTGAAGTTGAATTTTCCTTCTTAGATTTCTTCTCTTCTCCCTCATATGCCTATTTTTCTTATTTTCTTTAGTTATCTTTGAGCCAAAGAAGGACCAAGTTCGAGGCATGTGTGTCACGACCCGTTTTCGAATCGCAATGGTCCTAGGGCACGGGAGATGCTAATGGCGACTGGCACCCATAGAACCCAGTATCACATGCACAATCTATAATCCGTAATATATTATCCATTTTAATTAGTTACCATTCAATCTGTTATTCTATCAATCATTCTGTAATTTACTGCAAATGGCTGTATCAAATCACATATCATATCACATACTCATCTTATAACTCATATATATACCATCAAGTATCATATACACATGTTCATCTCCTAGCTAACCCATACATACCCCATGGAGCAGCTAGTTAATGAACCCCAAAAATAATATGTCACAACCCAACCTGGGAGCCTCGACGGTCCTAAGGTACGGGTGTTGCATAAGCTACCAGTACCACGAAGAACCCAATTAACTATACTATATGGCATGCAATTCAACAACAAGCTTAATATAACTTGACAATTCTATAAAAAATTGGGCAGCACCTCCTTTGTATAAGGAGTATGCCCAGCTGAAAAACATGCAATAAACACTTCCACTATATACTTCAACATCTATCCCAATTCAAGGATCCCTCTGGATCTCCAATATCAACTCAATATCAACACATCTGTAAATCCAGTCATTTTCATACATAGCATATCATATACATCCATAATATCATCAGTATGCAAAACTATATAGATGCAAACTCACACATATATCTACATGCCACTCCTTAATATACAATACCATGGAACCTCTATTCTGTACAATATTTACATATTCTTTTGGAGCTTGATATTTACATGATCACTAGTAACTTCCAAGGCAGGAGTAGGAGATGCCAATGGAAAGCGTGCCTCACTG
>CANXYC011672243.1:0-87277 GCA_948193065.1 Aleurites moluccanus
ACCCAAACATAATTTTTATCATTCAAAAAAAAAACAAAAAAAAAAAAAAAAAAAAAAAAAAAAAAACTAAAGTTCAAAGGATCTGTACCACCAAGCAATATGACAGTACAGAATTAACAAGGTCACTCGAACAAAATAAAGCCCCTGAATTTTGTCACTTCTTTGAAGAATGTATTGCAGGTTGTTCACCAAGAGAATAACTTAATTTAAAAGAAAAGAAAATAATAACACTTCGAACTAGCAAGGAGTAGCATCAATATGTGCACTAGTAAACCTTAATAAAGAGATTCTGAAACAGCAATGCCTAAGCAAATTTATCCAATAAGTAAACTATCAGATTGTTGGAACTACAGAAATGTTAACCTTGATCATTGGATGTCTAAAAATATTTAAAGTAAGCTATTCTATAGAGAGTCCTTAAACCACTTAAAATATCAAAAAGTGAATGAAAGCAGCAACATCAATAGTAATATGGACAAACAGATGGAAATGAAATGGATGTTAAGGTAAGCACACAAATAAGGCTGCACTTCTACAAAAAATGGTTAAGCATGGCCAAACAAAAAACAAGGCCAGGAAACAAAAGAAAATATCCAAAGCGCTTCTACTCGGTAACTAACACATGTATGCATCTGGCAGATTGGTAATTCAACAGAACTAAAGCACATGTTCTTCACTGAAAAGGAGAAAAGTTGAAAAAAAGGGGAGAGAAATTATAGCAGAAAAGGGCAAATTCTCAGTATAAAACTGATGTAGAGCGGGAGAAGAGGAAAACAAGGATGTAGAGAAGAGATTAAAAAAAAAAAAAAAGGGCAGAGAGAGAGAACAGATATTAATTGATTTTTTAAATTAAATTTATACTCAACTTTGCTCGGTAAGATACTAGGATGCCCTCATAAAAATACTAATCATTATAGACAGTGAAAAGATACAGCACGAAGCCACTAAAACTTCTGGGGAAATATATGCTACTGCAACATCTAATATCATACATGTTTAATGTTTAATCAACATAGATATCTCTCTAGATGTTTTTGTTATAACTCTGTAATGCAGAGTGTCATTCACATTAATGTGCTAAAAATATTGATGTAGCAATGTGTCAATCCTTGCCCTAGCAAACAAATCAATGGTTATGTATAGTTTCCTTTAAAGCACTAAAAACCCAAGAAGCATCACAATGAACTTTTAACCGAATAATTGAGCTTCTTTACACCCTTTCTTGTCCCTTTTTATGGGTCTTTTGTATGGGCTATTGTAATGCATTGCCAGCCACAACATCATAGGAAACCATTGATAGGACATCATGCATCAACTATCTTCTAGGATTACAGTTGTGAAGTGTATGCAAGACACTTGCATAGACGACAAGCATCCTTTAGAAGATATATGAATTTCACATCTAAGAAAGTCTCAAAAATGATAAAGATATAAGAAAGAAATGGACAGCAAACTCCTGCTTTGGGGGAGAAAACCGCCACCAGGAAAATTCTTGCCGTTAACATAGCAGAAACATATAGACAAACCACACTGTTTTCTCCAACTCTTTGTTTAGTTCTCATACCCCGCCTCATGCTTTCTTTCTTCCTATGCGGTAGTTTTTTTTTTTTCATTTGAGGAACCACTGTGGTTGCATTTGTTTCTCATTACTGAGTCTATTTAAAGAATGCAAAAAACACAGACAAAAAGGCTACCCCGGTATATTACTATTAAGGTTACACTGGAACACTACATGCTTAGCTCATGCTTGCATTTGCATGTGCATAATGCACATGTGTTCAGTGTTCTGCACCTTGTTTTATGATGTGTGGTGAGAAAATAATCAGAACTTCAGTTTAATGAACAGGCGAATCAGATTATGCCAGTCAAGGCCCAGAGCTAGATTAGAAAATGTGGATTTCACCCAACTGCATGAACAAGAAAGAAACATTTCACTAGCAATTACCGTTAATGGATAACTTGTTTAGGGAAGTAATACCTTTTTGCCCACCATAATGCGGAGCAGTATCCCAGAACTCATCACGCATCTGCAGGAGTTGTGCCCTTGTAATTGGCTCTGAATGCTTCCAAGGTTTTGGCTTCCGGATTTTCTTGCTGTGGTCTAAGACATAGATAAGCAACAAATAATTTCACTGAAATGAACTAATTTTCAGCTATTAGTAAAATTCATCAGTCTCATTAAATTGATGAAGCATTCAGTGATGAAAGGCCAGAACAGGCAATAAGCCATGAGAAAAAATAAACTGTTTTTATTAATGATACATATATATACATACTTTGTAACAAGTATAAGCTTTGCAAATAAACTCATGGTAGCTAATTCATTAACTTGCATCATTCAAGCCAAGCCAGCCCAATTTTCCATCAAACACACTTTCTTTGTTTTAAGAAATTGTCACTGATTATTTCAAAAAAAAAAAAAAAAAAAGAAATTGTCACTTTTTTTCAAGTAATTGAACCAAGTGTTGTTTTATTTTCTCCAGATGCACACAGAAGAATATACCAATATGCAGGTGAGATAACTCAAAAAGAACGATTCGTCCTTGATTTTTATAAAATGTTAAATTCGCTAAGGATTTCACTAAATTCACTATCTCTTGTCTTGTCCCCAAATTTTTCCATCGCAAGGAAAATAAAAAATAAAACAACAAATTCATAATAACAATCACAGTCACAAAAGTTGGAACAGTTAGGAACCGGTCCCAAACTAAACCCCAAGCTTAAAGACCACTAACCAATATTTCTTCATGTAGATTTAAGGGGGAAAACAACTCAATCTTGAATAATTAAAATGCCAGCTACAGAACTAAAAAGAATC
Organism: Aleurites moluccanus; assembly: GCA_948193065.1. Lineage (NCBI taxonomy): Eukaryota > Viridiplantae > Streptophyta > Magnoliopsida > Malpighiales > Euphorbiaceae > Aleurites > Aleurites moluccanus. The sequence goes on from CANXYC011672243.1 coordinate 2,819, forward strand.
CATCATCTCTACTGAATCATCACAAAAAATAATATCAAGATTTGCAAACACCAAGAATTCAAACATGACACAAGAACACGATTCCAAGAAAATAAAAACAAAAGAAACCCATTAAAGAATCAATTAAAAAATTATACCATCTCCTTTGGCCCGTGAAGATCCATTGCATCCCATTTCACAAAAGAAGCAGAGTTTTGAAAATGGTAGATAGATTGGTAGGAAAGAAAAAAGAAAAAGGTAGATGGCAGAGTAGTGCTGTAATGGCTTCTACTGGGTAATAAGCTTTGTGGGTGTTTCTCCCTCTTTCTCCACTTTCTTTTATTGTATAATAAAAGCTGTTGTTTTGGCCTGGTTGGACCAAACGACAGGTATCATCAAGGTACAAAGCTAAGTAAAACTACCTGGGATCCTCATATGATATCCTCCCACCCATAGCTAGAGTTGTTCTGTGAATAAAGAAAGTTTGTATAGAAGAGTGGGAATCCACTTTCAGGTCTCTATCATTTATCAATTCATCTGTCTGTGAACTGTGAAGCGGTCCACTTGGGGTCCATCACCCTTATCCTCCATTTTTTTTCTCTCTCTTTCTCCCACGTGAGGCCTTTCGTAGGAGTTTCTGTTTATGTGCGTGCATTTGGCACAAAATGAATTGCGGTAGCTAATATAGGCAATGCCACTATCAACATGGATTATTTGCCTGTTAAAGTAAATCTGTTAACTAAATGATTATTTCATTTCTAAAAATTTGATGTAATTAACTAAATGATTTCATACATCTAATTAACATTTTAACCATTCTGTCTATTTTTATATTTTTTGTTAATTCTTATATATAATTATTAAAATATCACACAATTATAATTTAATTTTTCATTTTAATCAATCCTTTTTATTTTTCATATAAAAAATAAATAAATAAATAATTCACTTAAAAAACAACAAATTTTACAATAACATCAAATAATTAAAACATGCATATAAGTATTTTCCATTAAATAATAAAAATAAAATTGCAAAAAAAAAATGAAAATACAAAGAAATAAAATTTATTTCTTAATCAAAGGCCTATAAAAATAAATGGATTTCTAAATCATTTTAATAAATAATAATATTAAAGATTAGTTTGATCAGGAAAAAGTTTTATTTCTCATTTTACTGATTAAAGTTTAATAATTGAAATAAAATCTAGAAATTAATTTATAAATATATAGGCCAAATATGGGAATATATTTTTAAATTCATCCTAAGAAAAGACTGATATGATTAAAAAAAAATTCAATAAATAATATTAATGTATTATTTACTTTTTTAACACTAACGGAAGACGGAGATTTAATAATAGGAGAATGAATTCTCATTCATGTCTCGTTTCAGATAATGATCATACAAAGCTCAAGTTGAACAGATATAAACCGTTCTCCAACTTCGACTAAATTAAATCAGTGGCCACTTGATAAAAACCCACAGTCGGCAAAATGCCATTTACAAGTGCCACGTCAGCATTCCGAACGACCTCCTCTTTTTTCTTTCTTATTACACACTCTTCACCAAAATTAATAAATGAAAAAAAAAAACACACAAATTGGCTCCCATTTGAATTATTTCAATTCAATTTTCTGCAGGCAACCAAAAGTATAGTTGTCTGAGGTTTTTACCCTGAATATCTTCAGATTCTTCGGGGATATGACTCATTTGATCAGTATTCTGATTCTGCTTCTCAAAATCTACGCCACCAAATCTTGCTCAGGTAACAACCACGGTTCACGACAACCACCACCACCTTTGCTTTTCTCAATTGCATTCTCTCGTTCCTGAGAATTTGTTACAAAAACTAAGGCTATGTTTGTTTTGATAAAAATGGAGGGAAAAGAAAAGAAAAAAAAAAGGAAATGTGTATAATTTATTTTGTTTGATTATATAAGAAGAAAGAGAAAAGTAAAGAAACCACTCATTTAATTTTTAGAATAATTTTTTTTATTTTTATTTTGAATTGAATTAAAAGGAAATTAAAAATTAAAAAACATGTAAGATGAAAATTATATAAAATTTTTATAAATTAATATTTAAAATTAATAATAAATATTATATAATAATTTTTTATAATTCTGATTTATATTAATATAATAATTTATTATTATTCGATTAATTAATATTTTTTTAATTAATAAAATTTATTGATGATATTAATTTATTGAGATTTTTTATATTATTTTTTTTATAAAATTACTATGATAATTTTTTTTATTTTATAAATAAAAAATTCAAACAACTTAAAACAAATTAGAATTTTTTTTTTACTAAAATTTCTCTTATTTCTTTTTTTTTTTTTCATTTTTCTTACAGCACCGAACATTGATTAAAAGAAATCGGGAGTGTGCATTTGAATTGTACGTTGCTCTTCAAAAACTTTATTTTCACATTTAACTCTATTTGGCTTTATTTTAATAGGAAAAAAATAGGGTTAAGGTAATGTTTTTAGTTTTTTTTTTTTTTTTTGTATTTTTGTAAATTTGTTATTTTGAGCATTTCTGTATTTTATCAAGCAAATTCAATTTACTAGTTTTGTTTTTGTTTCAATTTTTAGGTATTTCACTGAAGACGCAGGAGCTGTACGCGCTGATGTTTTTGGCGCGGTAACCTGGATCTGTTCTCGGACTTTATCTCTGTGTATAATACTGTAATGAAGTTGGTGTTCATAGCTAGCTCTCTTGCAATTGTATGGTGTATGAGGAGTCACCGTCTTGTGAGACGCTCTTATGACAAAGAACTCGACGCGTTTTGCCATTACTTCCTTGTTGCTGCAAGCTTAGTGTTAGCTCTATTTTTCCACGAGAAGCTCACATCTATAGAGGTGATTTTTCTGTACTTTTATTTTGTAACTGCAGCTTTTATTTTTATTTATTTATTTTTAATTTTGAGTAGAGATACATGTAGTTATGAATATATGATTATTGTTTGATTGCATTGCTGGGGTTTATTTGTGTACTAGTACTTGTGTGCTATTAGGCTAATAGATGATAGTAGTGTTTGTATAACCAATCATTGATTCATTAGCAATGGGCGGGCAACTCTTCCATCTAAACCAATTTAATAACTTCATTTAAATGTCTAGATTCAATGGCGGCACAATTTCTGAATATATGATAAAGACATTTGTGGCTGCTGCATAGGCAATAGAATTGCCATTTGCCAATTTTGGTAGGAAGTAGTGGCTGTAAATTGTAATACTGATAATAGCTTCCTCCTCTCACTCGCTTTCAGCAGCAATAACTTGCTAGTGATGGCTCTCTTTTACATGCGATGTATAGCAATAGGTGATTCAATAGTTTCTTGCTCTCTGTTGCATTTCGTAACACTTGTTGCAGATCTTCTGGGTATTTTCAATATACTTAGAGGCGTTAGCCATTGTTCCCCAGTTAGTATTACTCCAACGAAGTGGGAACGTGGATAATTTGACAGGGCAATATGTTTTCTTTCTTGAGTATTTATATGCATAATTTCTGGTATAACAACTGGGCTCTCCAAATTATTTTTTAATTTATACAAGAAATCAAATGCATATTTGTTGCTTAAACCATGTTCTTAGGAGTCTGAACTATCTGTGATGTGACATGATAATCATGTTATGTAGCACCTACTATCCATGAAAAATAGTTTATCTGTAGTGATCATCCTGCCTTTTGTTATTGAAACACTGATATTTTTGTTTGCAACTGTTGCTAATGCTGATAAACCATGGAATATAATAATATACAAACATGGATGTTTTGCTTGTCTGGAGTGTTTTTTTTTTTGGTTAATTTTGAATCTTCTTTCATTAATGGTTTGATACTGAAATTTTGTGGCTTATTCAGTTGGTTTTGTATGCATGCATGCACATGGACATGCTCACACCTTTGTTTGCAAATTGCACATACCTTTTACTGGTGTGTGTGATGTGATTAGAATATTTCTTTCATCTAGATTTTCATTACATCTTGGAACATAAGATGTATCCTTGAGTCTTTCCTCTTTTACCCCCTCTTTTTTTTTACATTAGCAAATATCTCAATTCGTCAGCAGGGACCTTTTCTGTGTTGATTTTATAGAAATTTGTTTCATCTATTGTCCATAATGATTTAGAAGAACCCTTTACCAGGGATTTGGAATTGATAGCATTTGAAGAATCTGCATTGTATTCAATGTGGTGTTTTCATTTTACAAATAACTTTTCTCCTCATGTTTCTATTGGCTTGTAGACAATGAATTAGTTAGACTCTGCTTTATATGTCAGAGAATATAATGGGGAGAGAGTGGTTGGGGAGAACGTCCCACTTTTGCTTGCAGCAGGAGGGTGGTGTTTACTGAAATACTACCCTTGAAATGGAAGGGAAATCTTTAGTATTTAATAATTTTATCTTGATGCTTAAATATCATTTATCCATCTGTTGTCACTCGTATATAGAACTATGTCACATCCTTCTACATAATTCCTAGGAAATATAACTTTGGAAAGCATGTAGTTAAGGGATTTGAAGGTCAGGTATTTTAGAATTAATTCATTCTGTATTTCTTTAAGATGTACTTGAAACAATTTTCTTTAACCTGCTTGTGCATACTTGTGTGATCATTCTCTATTTCTTAAACAATTTTCTTTAACCTGCTTGTGCATACTTGTGTGGTCATTCATTTGAATTTTGCATTACACTAACAATATGTTAAATGTGCAGGGCTTATCGTGCTTTCTACATCCTCAATTGGATATACCGTTATTTTACAGAGACACATTTCAGTAAAAGGATATGTAAGCTTTTTAGCAATTAAAATAAAGACTACTTGGCAGAATTTTGACTGTGAGCAGATTTTTTCTGACTTCCATCTCTTTTTGTTTATTTCTCAGCTTGCATCTCTGGTCTTGTCCAGACAGCTCTCTATGCAGACTTCTTTTACTACTACTACATTAGGTGTGAAAACACTCCCGTCAATCTTTCTTTGTGTCTCTCTTACTCTCTCCTTCTGTTAAAAATATGAGATGTAATTTTTTTTTTCCTTTTTTCCTAAGCTGGAAAAACAATGCAACTTCAGCTGCCAGCTTGAGCAACATGTCAGTTTTTTGAAGTTTCAGTCTTCATGAACTGAATTGGTGCTAAAGATATTTTGAGGGTGGTTGGAATACTCATTTGTATGGATGAAGAGGGTATGTTACAATAGTTTCGATCAAGATGGATTCGCTTGCACCATATGTTGATGAGGTCTGTGGTGGGTTTGGCTGGAGTTACTCCGTCTCACTGGCACTTTCAGGTTAGATCGAATACCCATGTTGATATAAGGTGCTAATTTTTACAGTACCAGCAACCTTCTGTTTACTCTTCATGTGTCAAGATGCCATTTGGGAGATTTGACTAACTTGACAGTTCGTTCCAATGCCAGATACAATTAACTTAAAGTCGGAAGTGTTTGTTGAGGAGTCAGTTGCATTTTCTTTGGTTCTGCAAACTGGTTTCATTTTTAACTTTTTACCCCCTACTTGGGTTAAAAGAAGGGGAGCAAGGAAAATAAGGGAAGAAAATAATAAAAGAAAGTAAATTTTAAAATATAATTTATTTTCCTTTTTGTTTGGATAGAGGAGAGAGAAAAATAAATTTTTTTTTTCTTACTTTGTTTCTTTCATTATTTTTCTCTCTTTTTTATTTTTTTTTCTATTTCCAAATAAGATAAAATCACATTCCACTTTTATTTTATTCTATTTATTTTCTTTTCCACCTTATTTTTCAGTATTCAAACATAGGGTTAAATGTTTCATTGTTATAGCAGAAGCTTGGATTTTTGCCTATGTCTGCAACATTTGAGACATTGTTACAAGTGCTTGGGATCAATTTTAGCTTATTTTTGGAAGATGTAAATAGTTTCCGGAGTAACTGTTATAAGACTGATTTTTATTTTCGGTAAGCCTTCTCCAATATTAAATTAGTTGGGTGTTTGGGGAAGTTTTTTTTAATGCATGTGTTAGTTTTTTAGTGATAATTATTAGTTATTAGGTAGTTAAATAACTATATTTATAAAAATTTTAATTTTTAATTTTTTAAAATAATTTATATTTATTTAAATAAAAATATTTAAATAAAAAAATAAATATTAATATTTATTTTAATATCAACAGTAATATTTAAAAATAATTTTATTAAATATTTAAGAATAACTTATCAATAATAAATAATAATTAACCGGTACGAATAATTAGATCAATTGGACCAAATTTTCATTAAAAAGGTTTTTGAATCAACAAATTGCAAATAAGGCCCTATTAATAGTCCAAATCTCCAAACAAAGACGTGAAATGTGCGTGACAGAACACTTCAATAGCCAAACCCATCCGATCTATTGACCCCACCATTAATATACGTGTTGTTAACATGGCAGCAAAATATCAGCCAAAATAAAATAAAGATCATTTTAAGAAAAGCGGCAACTCGATCTTTCCGCTCCCATAATAAATAAAAACCAGGGATTTGGGTCTCCTCCACCATTCCAGTTCTACGCAATCTCAAAACATATCGTAAGTTTTCTCTTTTTCACGCTACGGATTTTGCTGCTTGTTTCCTGGGAAAATGTGGATAATTAGCGAATTTCTTTATTTATTGGATCCTGTAGATCTTTGTCTAATTTGTGTAGATCTAAGTTTAGATTTGTTCAGATTTTGCTTCTTTGAATCAAAATAGATCAAATTAGATGTAAAATAAAAGTAGAAGAACGCAATGTATAGATTTGCTTTAAATTTTGATCGGTTCTCTTATATTTTTATATATTATTTTGAGTTGCAAATGTCGTCTTTGAAGCAGGTTGTTGGTTCTATTTGACTAGTTGAGATGGGAGGAGGATTTAGAGTTCTGCTTCTCGTTAGACCTTTCCTTTCCTTTCTGCCTGAAGTTCAGAATGCTGATCGGAAGGTTCCGTTTAGAGAGAAGGTCATATATACTGTCATTTCTCTCTTCATATTTCTCGTTTGCAGTCAGCTACCACTTTATGGCATACACTCCACCACCGGTGCTGATCCATTCTATTGGATGCGTGTTATTCTTGCATCAAATCGTGGGACTGTCATGGAGCTTGGGATCACTCCAATTGTGACTTCTGGTCTGGTTATGCAATTATTGGCTGGTTCGAAGATCATTGAAGTGGATAATAGTGTCCGTGAGGATCGTGCACTATTGTAAGTGATGCAATTTTCTTTTTCCTTTATTTTTTATTTTTTGCAAATTGTGGCTTTTCTTTTAGCTTGTGTGTAACGAATGGTACTTTTCTTTGGCCTATTTTCCAGAAATGGAGCCCAAAAGTTGTTGGGCATTCTCATAGCTGTGGGTGAGGCTGTTGCTTATGTGCTATCTGGGATGTATGGTAGTGTTAGTCAACTTGGTGTCGGAAATGCTATACTTATCATCATTCAACTTTGCTTTGCTGGACTTATTGTGATATGCCTTGATGAGCTTCTCCAGAAAGGATATGGTCTTGGTTCTGGAATCTCACTTTTCATTGCCACCAATATTTGGTAGGTTACATGCACATTTTTTTACCGTCTATTACAAGCAAGAATTATTTGTCAAATGTTGTGGTGGTCAAATTTTTGTTCTCATCATTATTTTCCCTTGGTGTCCATGCAGTGAAAACATTATATGGAAAGCATTTAGCCCCACGACTATCAACAGTGGCCGTGGTGCTGAATTTGAAGGTGCTATTATTGCTTTATTCCATCTGCTGATCACCAGGACAGACAAAGTCCGTGCTCTTCGGGAGGCTTTCTATCGGCAGAACCTTCCAAATGTTACCAATTTGCTTGCTACAGTAATGATCTTCCTTATTGTCATCTATTTCCAAGGTTTTCGTGTGGTTTTGCCGGTGAGGTGAAAGAATGCCCGTGGACAACAGGGCTCATATCCAATTAAGCTTTTCTACACCTCTAATATGCCAATCATTCTCCAATCTGCCCTTGTTTCCAATCTTTATTTCATCTCTCAGGTATGAGTTATTTGTGTCTCAGGTGTAATCTTGTTTTGATTGTTGATGAGAGTATTACACACTGCACTGTTGTACAGTTGCTGTACAGGAGGTACAGTGGAAAATTCTTTGTCAATCTGTTGGGGAAATGGAAAGAATCTGAATATTCTGGTGGCCAGTTTGTTCCAGTTGGTGGTCTGGCTTAATATGTCACTGCACCAGCAAGGTGAAGCAGCATATTTTTTTTCTTTACTATTACTTTCTTTTTTAAAAAAACAAAAACAAAAATTTGTTTGATAATTGTGTTGGAGTGTATCTAGATGGTATTTGTCCACAATTGTCCATTTTCTTTCTGTGCTCTCGTCTTGCACTGATACCTTGCTTTATCTATCAATTTCTTCTCTATTGCAGCTTGGCAGATATGGCAGCCAATCCCTTCCATGCTCTGTTTTATCTGGTTTTTATGCTTTCAGCCTGTGCTCTCTTCTCAAAAACTTGGATTGAAGTTTCAGGATCTTCTGCCCGAGATGTGGCCAAGCAGCTTAAGGTACGCCAATTTGGTTACATCACCTTAAACCCATTTTGCCATGGGCGTTTTTGTTGCTTGTAGTTGTGAAAGTTGTTCAGATAGGATTTACACAGGTGGAGGGAAAACATGATATATAGATGCCACTTTAGTTTTTTAATCTTGTTTTGATGAAGTCAATCCTGTAAGAACAAGTCCTTTGATTTGTGAACTTCCTTGTTCATTATAGTGCACGAGTGTTCTGTTGATGAAAAATGTGGCTATGCTGCTGTATTCAAATATGTTACCTTGATTGACCTTATTTATTTTGGTTTTGCAGGAACAACAGATGGTGATGCCAGGACATCGTGATTCAAATCTACAAAAGGAACTGAATCGCTACATACCAACAGCAGCTGCCTTTGGAGGAATGTGCATTGGTGCATTGACAGTTCTGGCTGATTTTATGGGAGCAATTGGTTCGGGAACAGGGATATTACTTGCAGTTACCATCATATATCAGTGCTTTGAGACTTTTGAGAAGGAAAGAGCCAGTGAACTTGGCTTTTTTGGCTTTTAAGTCCTTAGTAGACTGTTTCAGGTGATGGTAGGTGGTTCTCACAAGATTCCTGGCTGTTTCATTGATGTGAAAGATACTAAGTAGGTACAACCTTGTTAACACAACGCCCTAGAGATGGAGATGCCTATATAGAGACTTCATTGTTTCGGTTTCTTTTATATAGACTTGACATTAGAAAGACGGATCAGGCAAATGAATTATGCATTTTTGCTTAGATGTTAATGGCGATCCTCACTTTCTATTAATTTTCTGTTTAATTTCTGAGCATAGGGTGTGATAATTTGAAAATACAGTTGAGAACCCATCAAAGGTAGGAGCAGCATCAATTTGGTTGGTTCAGTTTGAAATTTTATTATTAAATCAAATTAATTTTTCGGTTTGAAATTTTTAAATTAAATTATTATTATAATTAAATCATCGATTTGAATTTAATTTAATTTGATCATTTTCAATTTATTAATTTGAAATTAAAAATATTTTTTATAAGTAAATTATTATTATTTTATTATAAATTTAAGAAAAATCTGATAAAGTATCAGTAATGAAAAATTTAAAAAATAATTTAACATATATTATAAAATTTGTTTATTTCATTAATTTATATTTTTAAAATTTATAATTTTTCTTAAGAAATAATTTTTTTTTTTATTTTAGTTAATTTTTATAAATGATCATTTTTTTATTTTAAATTAATATTAGATTAAAAAAAATATTTAGTTATATATAAAATAAAATTAAATATATTTAATTGTAATAATAATAAAAAAAAAACTTTAATTTTATTAGATTTAAAATAAAAAAAAAAATTAAACTGTAAATTAAATAAAATTTTTGCTTTGCTATTCCCTCAAATCAAATTAATGAAATGATCAGTTTTCGGTTAGTTTGGTCGATTTAATTGGTTTGATTTTCACTACTATTCAAAGGTTGTGGTGTTGCATTCAATATATCTCGAATCAATACTTGACCCTCTTATCTTTAGTTTCTCAACGTCATTACTTCGTCCAATAGCAGGGGTTGCCCCTAGAATGGTTTTTAATTCAATTGAGTTGAAAAAGTGTAATAAAAGCTCGAGGCTCAAATCTTGAATCGAACGCTTGTCAAAATTCGATTTAGACTCGAAATGAACAAAATATATATATATATATATATATATATATATATATATAATCTTAATATTGGACCTAGATTGCCATTACAAAAACTTAATTTATTTATCATGTTAAAATAAAATTTAAATATATTTGAAATCGAATTAGTAAATATATTATAAAAATATACTTAAAATTATAAAAAACTTCAATACTTAATTAGTAAATTCAAATTTGAATAATATTTTATTAATTAAATTCAAATTCGAATAATTCATGAATAATTTCACTCATTTATACCCCGTTATAAACAGTTATGGCATAAGAAAGGGAACCATTGTCCAGGCAACCGGTTGTAAACAAATCCAGCCATTTCTTTAATTTTTCCTCAAAATTTCTCATTATTGTAAAATCAAAATTTGAAGAACTTACATATTACTATGTAAGAAATAGAAAGAGTTCAATCAAATTGTCTAGATGTTTTTATTAGCCATTTTGGTACCAAAAGCGATAAAGTTTACACTAATATCATCAGAAAGAAACCATCGTCTAGTTAAGGGGTTGTAAACGAATCCAGCCATTTCTTTAACCTGAACAAGGCCAATCCAAAAGCAAATTGAGATTATTGGTACATATAACAGTGATAACAGAAAACGTAAGAATAGAAAACATGTCTTACGTCTATAGAAGCACGCTGTAGGATTAGTACTAGCTCTTCGGGAGTAAGGAAGCTTGACCATTGATGAGTGCCTTTGGGGAGCTGCATAACATCTATCATTAACAACTCTACAAATCAAAATGCTCAAAATAAAACTACCCCCATTTCATAGTAAATGGAACGAACTATCCTCGAGAAACCATGAATTTTACAAAATTTAAAGCATCTCACTTAACCTTGGAAACAACAAGCATAAAAATGCAGAATTGAGTAAAAAAATCATACCCAATGGAGAAGGTACTCTGCTGCAACAATGGCAGTTGCATATGATCTCAGAGATCGGTTAATTGTTGAAATCACAGTAGCTCCAGTAGGACAAGTTAGTGCTGCCAGAGACTTGCAGAATTCAGCAGGATCTGCTACATGCTCAATTACCTAGGGTGAAAATTTATAAATTCAGAAACAAATTGGATGCACGTTAAAATAGATTGGAATCAGAGGAAGCAAAGTTCAACACATTTATTGAGCATCCAATCTTTGTTTATATTAGAATTGCTTGGACAGACTATTTTATCAATCATCACACACTACTCTTCATACATTAAATGTTAACAGGTTTCTGACCTCCTGTCAAAGCTAAATTCTAAGGCTGTGTTTGGCTGGGGAGAGAAAGGAGGGTAGAAAGAAATTTACTTTGGCTTTAAATGAATAAGATACAGTCTCCACTTTATGAATCTGACCTCTATCATTAAGCACATGCACTTTCCTTCCTCTTTCCTTTCCTTATCAAACACTGTGTAAGGATTTGAGATGCCTGTTATGATTCTATTTTTCACTTGCTTAAAACTGATGAACCTATTTAAAAACGTTGCCTCTTGCTTACCGAGCATCATTTAGTTCAATGTTTGCTCTTAACTTGTACTATCCTAAAAAGTACTTAAAAATTTTGATTTGCTAGAGAACAATGCAATAACAAGAAAATAATAAAGTTCAGCAATGGCATCACTGAAAGATGCATCAATGTACAAATGCAAAAAGGATTCCTGTTTCATTTACTAAAAATCCATGAGCACTGTAAATATTCCATGATTTGAGGCACCTAAGCATAAATGACAGCTTAATATAACTCACAATCCAACAAGGTTTTTTTAGACATTACATTCATGATCTCTTTACTAAGGAGAGATGGAAAGGTTCCCTCTTGTCCCCAACATAATAATTTAGACATTTGATGCAGGATAACCTCGGGCATTCTGAGAAGATATGGCTTAGAATGGAAAAATTTTGGTCTTCTAGGCTAAGACTAAGTGCAGGGCCAAGAATCAGAGTTTCTTGGGAATCAGATTGGCATAGAGTTCATAATATAAGAAGAATGCAGGTCTATATGATATTTAACAGGGGATCTATATACTGAGCACAAAACCATGCAAAAATATGTGTCTAGAGAGAGAGAGAGAGAGAGAGACTGGAAGAGAAACCTCAAGAGCGATCACAGCATCGAACGTCCTTTGCTCCTCAACTAGCTTTTCTGACCATTGGATATTATTTCAAATGCTTAGAGATAAAATAAAATATTAGATAGAATATGTATGCTAATAAAATTTTAATGTTTGATCAACTTTGAACTTCAAAATTGAACTGCATTATATCTCCCATACTTGTGAAGAATACACATCTGATAATCAGTGGAGAATTTCAGGAATATACGACCTATTCATAGTCAATGCAATATCAATGCATGCTAAATAACACATAAATAGGATTTTAGACTCAGGATACATTGAGTCAGCAACTACACCATGCAGAGATGACTCGGAAACAATAGCTATATTGAGTGGTGCAAGTTAAGTTGATCTCTCAAGCCAACTGAGCACTCGTGAGGAGCAAAAGAACATTGTACTCCTTAAATGGATTACTGACTCCCATTCATAAGCAGATGCTACCATCCACTCGGAAAGACGAAGCAAATTAGCAAGACCAAAACAATACCAATTTGAATGTACAGAATAAATTTATTGAAAGCTTGACCTACAAGAGATGAACAAAATTTGCATGTACCAGCTGTTGTGCAACAGTATTCAATGGTTGAAGTCGCTGGGTCCAAATCCTGTGCAGATAAATAAAGTTTATAAATACACAACTTAAAAAAAAATCTGAACAGCGAAAATGAAATAGGCAAGGTTAATAGTAGTTTTCAATATTTCCATGCTTGACAAGTATTTCATTTGAATGAGACTGCTTGCATAACTCTGAAATGTAATGGCAAACTTGGAATTCGGGAAGCATTGGCTCATAACTGACTTGGGCGCAGTAAAGAATGAAAATCAACTCAGTAAGGGCCCTTATTCTTTCAATTTTTTCACATGAAGGGGAAACCATGAGTTTATTTTTAAGGCCCAAGTAGAAACTCCAAATGCATAAATTGGTTACACAGCTGCACACAGCCTTAACCATAACTACCTCATGCCAGCTAAGTACACGAATCTATGTGCATAAGAAATGTAGCGTGTCAAATTTAGTACAAACTGCCCCCAAGCCTCACCCCAACTGAATGTTCTATACACTATTTTATGCCATATGCTATTGTGTTCCCATACAAAATATACAATGAACATACCCCGTCTCTTTTTTTTTTTTTTCCCCAACAATAGCAAGGAAGGACAAATCTAAAACTGACTTCTCTCCAATAAGTGTATATGAAGTTGAAAAATGTGAAGAAAAACAATGATGGGGAACACACACAAGGAGGAAAAAGATCATTTAAATCAGATCTTGTATTACGAGAAACTTCTATGGTGCTTTTTAGTTTTAGCACCATTCTTCTTATATTTACAAATGTCTTTATTTTTCATGGAGTTATCCAGCTTCATTCCTTTCTGGACTTTGGTTTGGTAGGGCAGGGACAGAATATGAATAAACCAATATTCCTGATAAGCCAGGACTGCGAGCTGCTCCCCACAACAAATCTGCCCAGTTGCTTCAGGACTAGCTTTGCTAGGATATATACAAAATAAATAAATTGTTCCAAACCAAATAAAACTAGATATCCTTTCACAAATAGAATAATGCAATTTTCAATAGAAACAAATACACAGACAGTAGTTAAAGATACAAAAATGATCATACAGCATGAAGGTGAGCAATCTTGATATTTTTCTCCACTGCATCAATGCCTGTTACAGTTGCTCCCATTCGAGCTAAAGGCTGAAGAAGAAAAGAAAGAATAAACACTAGGTACAGATCAGCTTTGATTAGGAAAAATATGTAGCCAGCTTATACTGATTTAAATCATCTACTGAAATAACTTACCAGATACACTGAAAAATATATCCACATCTACCAAGTAATATTAATAACATTGCTAGAATCAATTCTCTGAACAAGATGTTGAGACATTTTATAAGCAATTTTCAATGATTCTTGCAGATTCGTCCAGGACTCGTAAACATAATAATTATGAACTAAGATTTCCAAAAATACGAATATGCTATCATGGAAGGAAATATCTGATAATGAATAAGCCTGCTATGCAGTGAATAACATATATTATCCATTTTGAATAATACCTATAAATTTCAGTAAATTCCAAAATTTTCCTTGAGACAACAATCTTTCTTATCATATGTCATGAAGGCTAAGGTGAAAGCACCCTGAAAATTGGGATGCTCATTGCAAATCAAACACTTAAACATGAATATGAGCAGTTCTCTTTGAGATTTTCATATCTTTACTTGTATATATTAGGCACCAGATTAGTGCATCTTGAAAAAAGCATCATGCAATAAATTTTGGCACATTAACAAATGGTTACCTAACCAGCAACTCAAAAACTTTTGATGTGAAGCTAGTAAATTAGACAGCTTGCTGCACAATAGACTAAGCAGGACCTTTGTAATGTATATAGTGAGAAAAAAAAATACATATATATATATATACCTCAGAAAGAATCCCACCACCACAACCAACATCAATGATTTTTAGTCCTTCAAAAGGCCTAGCCATGTGTGGATTCTTCCTGAAACAATTTAAACTAATAAGATCTATGGATATGTAACAAAAGAAATCTTTACCATTTTAATAAGACAGAAATGAGAAAAACAGTATACCGACACCAACCAACAGGAAAGTGATTTTGCACTGCATTTGCAATTAATTTGCAGCCTTTTCTTTGGGCACACTATGTGTAGTTATAAATGGATAAAGAAAAATCTACTCATAAATATTTGCAATTAAATGCCAGACGTTATTTTAGGTACACATTTTCATATCTTATGAAGAAAGAGAATTAGTCATAAACCAAAATAAGGTGGTTGCAATGGGGAGATTCAATTAAAGTTGCTGTGCAGTCATAAAGTCTTCAATCGCTTGAAGGACGAATTGCATAAAAATAAAACCAGGATTAAACTAGCCAAGCTCTATTTTAATGAGTGTTAAGCAGTGAAAAAAAGCAGCATATCCAGAAACTGGGTGTAGTTGAGGATGATATTAGGATGGACGTGTGGAAAATGATTGCTGATATGCCGAACGGAAACTGGAACATAGTATGCCAATTAAAGTAGAATGTTGAATAAAGGGGTAGACTTCTTGACATATGAGTATGAAACTAAAACAATAAAGAAAAATCAAGAGAAACTGTTATGTCACAAATTAGAACTTGCATGCCAAAGTGTTACTAAGAAAAACTTGAATTGGAAAATCACTCAATATTCAGGTCATGAAAGAAACAATTGAATATAAATCAAGAAAAGGAAATAAGAGCGATATAAAGGAAATTTACCTGAAATGTCGACAAAGTGTGGAGCGAATAAAAGCAAGTCTTGTTGGATTCATGGCATGCAACGGTTTAAATGGCCCTTCAGAATCCCACCTGATTATAATATAACAGAACACACAATCTAACCCATGTATCAAAATGCTTTAAATCATAAATTGAATATATGATAGAAATCATATAAACATCTAAAAATTGCTTTCTACAGTTATCGAAAGAGTTCAAGTTCCATATAATTGAACTCATTAATGGAATATGCAATTAAGAAATGGAACTATAAATTAACAAAAGCACAGAATATTATCAAATTTCTTAATAACATAACAATGTGATACCATTGACATTCATTTGAGTTCAAGAACATTAAATAAAAGCAAGAAAATCACTGGATAAATAAATTGAAAAAAAAAACCTAAAAAAAATGCAATTGAATCAAACGAGAAGCAGCAAAATCAGTATAAGAATATTTTTAAAATTAAAAACAGAAAAAATAAATGAGCACCCAGAAAGTTAACTGACCAGGTGTCAGCTATGGCTGAGAATTTAGCAAGCTCGAGGTTATTCAAAGATGACGTTGTTTTCGTTTTCTTTTCAGCACTCTTGCCATTATCAGGTGGTGGCGGTGGTGCTTGAGGAGTGTTGGCAGTTGAAATTGGTTGGTGAGAGTCAGAGAAGAGTCGTCTTGTGGCATTGAGAAGGCGGTTAGGGTTTGTTGCAATTTTAGGATTTCGAATTGGTCCAAGCTTTGTTAGTAGCTTTGATGCCATGGCTGTGTTCTTCAATTGAAGAGCTAAATGCCGAATCCGAAGGAACTGTATCACTATTCATAATAAATTGTAAATTTCCTATTTTATTTATTTCCTTTTCTTTTTCTTTTTTTTTTTTTTTTATTTTCTCATATTTTATTTTCTATATATTTACTATATATAATATAATAAAAGAAATTTACAATTTATTCTCATCTCCTCCTTTTACATAATATATAGATGTTATACTATATAATATAATATAATATTATAATAAATATATATAAAATAAAATATAAAAAATATAAAAAGAAAAGGAAAAAAGAAAATATATATATATATATATTTGACTATATTTAAACATGTATAAAATCTATATCTATATGTCTATATCTATACATATATGAAAAAAAAAGAAAATGGAAGTTATTATTTATGATGAATAATAAATTCTCCATTTTTTTTTTTATTTTCTTTGTTTTTATTTCATATATATATATATATATATATATATATATATAACTAAAATTGGAATTGGGTAAATGACATTAAAACCTAACTCATTAAATTTTATACTCATTCCGTCTTATAATAAATATATAAATTATAAAATACACGATTAATTAATTTATTATTTTAGACTATTTTAATTATAAAATTTTAGACTATTTTAATATTTCTAATTCATTTATTATTTTAATTTATTTATTAAATTAATTTCCATTTATTTTTTTAATTTTCACATTTTATATATTTTTAATAATTTTTATATTTTTCAATATATTTTTTTAATAAATATATTATTATAAACAGTGACGAACCTAAAAAAATAATATAAAAAGTGAAATACAAAGCCTAAGTCGACATAAAAATTATTAGATTAATGATAACAGCAACATCCGGCAGTAACAATAATAACAATCGGATTAGTCATGATATTGGTGGATGAAAGAATGAGTATAAAAAGAACTTGGACATTCATTTGGATTAAAAAATAATTATTCTGTGCTTTTAAATATTATTTAATTAATAATTATATGCATCCTTTAAAAAAATTATAAAAAGTTATTTGTAAATTTTAAAAGGAAACATTAGTCTCTCCTCTTTATATTAATCAATGCATTAATATATTAAAATTAATTATTATTATTTTTAAATTAATTTTAAAATAATGATATTTTATATTTTATTAATATCTAAACTTAATATTTAATATTTTTGATTTAAATTTATTAAATTTTACTGAATAGGTAGATAAGCTTTTAATTTTTAAAAACATAAAAGAAACTATTAATTTTTTTTTTATTTTTTTATTTTATATATCAACAGATGAAATTAATATAAGATAGTTTAATTACATATTAAAATTAAATTTTTTTTCCCCTGATAATAATATACAGTCTCTCTCTTTTTTATATATTACTCTTAGCTTATACACTATAATTATGTTGCTGTATAAAAAAAAAATCAAACAAAAATTAAACTTGAAAATCGAAAAATTAGCTGTATATATATGCAATGGGGGGATAGGGGGACTTGGATCCCCTTGGGCCATGAATGGATCCGCTGTTAATTGTTGGGTTAAATAAATAATGTAGTTTGGATCAGGAATAAGATAATTAAAGGACATATAAAAAAAAAATTAAAATATTTATTATGAAATGAATAAAATATTTTTATTAATTTAATTTAAATCAATCAATATTCATGATGAATAGTAAATTTTTAATTTTATCCTTATTTCTTTTTTTAAATGTTTATTTTTTTTTTATTTCTCCATTTTTCTTCTTTACTTTCTTTTCTTTTTATTTTCTCATATTTTGTTTTTCTATTTTCTATATCTATTCATACATTTATTTATTTATCTATACTAGATTAAAAAGAGAAAATGTTTGTTACCGTTCATAATGAACAGTATCTATTACTGTATAAAAATTTGAATTTTTTTCTTTATTTATATTTTATTCACAAATTCAACCAGGCAGCAGAGGCTCAGCTGGTAGAATTGGTTGACAGAGATAGTGAAGAATTGCTACTACACAGGTCAGAAGCTGTGGAGATGATGAGAGCTGCAATTTGGTGTCTGCAAAGTAATTACACAAGGAGACCTTCCATGTCAACGGTGGTTAAGGACCAGGAAGGCTCTATGGAAGTAGCAGCTGACCTGGACTACACCATCCAACATCCACCAAAAGTGGCAGCAATAAGAAGAGATGTAGAGGGGTAGAGAGGCTGTTGTATATTTTTACACAATAATTTTTTATGTGACATATTTTGGGATTTAAATATTTTTGTAAATTTTTTAAAAATTGTAATTTTATAGTGTTTAATGTAATAAATTCAATAATATATTTTTTGTACTAAACAAAAATCAAATGGATAATAAAAAATGAATTTATAGACCGTTAGATTTGATACACAAAATTTATAATACATTTTTTGCTATCCATTTGATTTTTGTTTGGCACAAAAAATATATTATTGAATTCATTATAACAAACACTATTAAATTACAATTTTAAAAATTTTTAAATATTCAAAATGTGTCACATGAGAAACTATTGTGCACTCAACCTGATGTAGAGCTGGATATTTTATTACTCCCATCACTGCTATCAGCACCCAGGTGAATAAACATATTGTTATGAGGAATGAATAATTGTTTTCTTTCTGTTATGTTTTTTTTTTTGTATTTATGGTCTATCAGGACCCAGAAGAGAGATATTTTGCTGAGAAAGTAGTTAAAGTATTTTTTTTTTGTTTATCTTGTATTGTCTTTCTGATCTAAATGTTAATTTTTCAATGTACTATTTAACTTCATTTACTACTTTGGATTTAGTTGTTAAAATGGTGTAGTTTGTAGCAAAACAAGTCCAATTAGCCAAAGATATTAAACTGAGACATTTCAAGTTGGAATTCAAAGTTTATTGGTTTTGTACTTATTTTAATGATCAAGTTCAATTGTTTTGCTTCATCTTGTACCTGAAAATTCCTCTGTATTTGTAATGGAGTTACCTTGAAGGATTAGGGATGCTTTTATAATAGAGCTGAGATTGAATTGTTGCAGCATATTATATACATTGATAAAATTAGATGGACTTCTATAGCAATTTGGAAACTCGAAAAAGGCTAAATCAGCATTACTCATATAATGGGCTGCAAATTTCTTCTGATTTAAAAATGTTAATCCAATCAACTGGTAATTCTTTCTATCTTCTTTTGTTCTGTTAAATATAGTTTTATCATCTTCAACTAATGTGAAGGATTTTTTTTTTTTATTGGATCTATAGGTTTTTCATGAATTATTGAGATGGATATCTACAAAGCCTACATATTCTTATTCTTCAATCAATTAAAAAAAATAAAAAACTAGATGCAATTGAATCAAAGTAAAGATAGCAAAATCATTATACCAAGAAAAAAGAAAGCTAAGAACTAGAAAAAGAAATAGAAAGGTGGTGACGAGAGTCACACGTCCTTGATTTTTGTAATTTTTAAGATAAATTATTATTTAATTTATGAGATTTAATGAAATTAATAAAATGATTCATCTATTTTAAAAAATTATTTATTTAATCAATGTATTTTTATTTTCTTTTCTATTTTCTTTCACTTTCTTCCTTATTTCTTCATTTTATTTTCCTTCGCTTTTTTTCATTTTCCTTCAATTTCTTTCTTAATTTCCTTCATTTTTTCCTAATGATAAAAATCCTAAAATTTATTTCATTATCATAATATTTATTCTTAAAATTTTTGTATTCACCCTTGGAAAGGAAGACTGACAAATAAAAAAAATAACTAACCTGGTGTCAACAATGGCTTAGAATTTAACAAGCTAAAGCTTGTTGAGTGGGTTTACAACAAATGATCTCCTAAGAAAGGACTGCATGTTTTCAAAGAGATGCTATATCTGAAAATTGGCATAGATTTTGGCTAAAATGAAAGAAATCTGACCTCTTTGCTTGTGTTATTGTTGCTCTGTACTGTGATCGCTACTCTATATTTAGTCCATGTATTGACTCCTTGAATAAATCAAAGGAATTTCAAAATTCTTTAGGTTGTGGGAGAGACAGGATTTGACCTTAAAAATTTCTCAGAACCACTATCATTTTGGAAATTAGATTATAGCTTAGTGGGGAAATAATCCAGGCCTAATGCCCATTGGGCCTCCAATAAAAGTTTTGTATATATATATATATTGTAAGAAATTCTTAAGTGATATAGTAGCATTTACTTCTTATTTCTATTGACAGTAGATTCATGTATAATTAAAATAAAATATATTTATATAAATTTATTTTTATATGAATATAAAAATATAATTTTATTTAATTTAATAATTTTTTAAATAAAAAAAATATTTTTATCAATATCTAATAATTTCTTCGTATGCCATTTTGGATTTTGTAGTTAAATGCAAAGTGCATGTCCCATGCAATTACAGAAAATAAAAACTTTGAACATGACAATCCCTTTTCCATGTTAAAAGAAATTAATTTTAAATTAGATTTAGCTTTTTTTTTTATTTATTTTTTGTATTTTTAATAAATGAGAATAAAGAATAATAACATTACAGCGGAAGAAACCAATATGCATAAAACCACAGCAACCTGTATCATAATAATAATAATAAAAAGATGTAGGCCCCGAAAAACACCAACCAAACTAATCACAAAAAAAGCTTTTGAATTAAATAATTTATTGATTCAATTAAAATTATATATCATGTGCAAGCAATCAATAACACTATAGCAATATGAACCAATGATAGGCCATTATGTTAAAGTCTATTGCCCGTATAGCCTTGCAAATTCTTTATATAGTCATTATGGGATATATATTTTTCCCATTTCCATCCCGTCATATGCCTGGGAGATACTTTTCCCATCCCAACATATCCCTCATTCTCTAAACATATCTCTTAACGAATCTCTCAAAGGCAAAACGGATTGATATTGACTCATAAATAAATCGACTGATATGACATATCTTTTTTAAAAAAATTTGAATTTAAAATAAAAAATATATATATATATATATAAGTAAATAAGTATTAAAATTTATTTATACAAAATTAATTAGTTTATGATAGTTTAACACCTACTTATATATATGTGACGTGGAATATTTTTCTCAATACATTATGAGCTCTAATTTGCAAGTAAACCAGACATATACTGTTTCATCACGTGTATATATATATATATATAAGTGAGCTCTAATTTGCAAGTAAACTAGACATATACTGTTCCATCACGTGTATATATATATATATAAATAAGTATTAAAATTTATTTATACAAAATTAATTAGTTTATGATAGTTTAACACCTACTTATATATATGTGACGTGGAATATTTTTCTCAATACATTATGAGCTCTAATTTGCAAGTAAACCAGACATATACTGTTCCATCACGTATAGCCGTTGGATTCCATTATTCATGATTGGACCTTTGTGCTTGCCAATTGCCAAAGCTGAAAAAGCTGCTATGGTACTAGAAACAAAAGTAAATGGTCCATTGAAATTGAAAGTATAGTCGTCTCCTTTCTCAATTGCAAATATGAAAATACATTTTCTATACAAATGGCCCTTTCTGCAGTTTTTAAAGGCTCCACCAGACCACAGTAATTCCCATTTAATTGTTCCACTTCCAAAATTTTGTAGTACTGCTCCTTTTACTCCATGTTACCAAAGAAAAGCAAAAAAGTGTTATAGATTGGTGATAGGGTCAAACCTCTTTACCCTAATACAAATTATCATGATCGATTATATTTGATGATGTGCTCAGACTGGATTGATTAATTGAAGGGCACATATTGCAAAATTCTAGTAGTATATCCGGCCGGTATTTTGATCTTCATCAACATCCAATATGTCATGTACATTATTTGGCTGTTAAACAAGTGATGATGACCTCGAAAATAAATAAATTGTTCATCAGTTGCTGCTGGTAAAATATTATAATAAACTATGTTGCATTTCGTAGAAGCTAGGCATGCAAGAATTTCTATTACATTTAGGCTCTGTTTAGGAATAAAAATTTGAATTAGAATTGAGAATTTCAATTCCAATTCTCTGAAATTAGAATTTTATTGAAATTATAATTCTAACATTTATTTCACACAAAAAATTAGAATTGAAATTAAAATTAAATAAAAAATTAGTAACGATAAAAATGTTTGTTTGAGTTAAAAGTGGTAGTAGATCATCAGCGGTAGTGATGGAGGTGGTGGATCATCGGCGATGGCGGTGACAGTGACAGTGGTAGTGAATCGCCGACGGTAACGATCTGACGAGTCATCATCGGCAATGATGACAGTCCGACGAACCATTATCGTCAGTCATGACCTTCAAGCGAGCCACTGACGACGGTGGGTAGCGGATCACCATCGTCGGTGATGGCTCTGGAGATGAAAGTGGCAGTGACGATGGTGTTGAAAGTGATGGTAAAAAAGAGGATTATAATGATAATTATGAAATTATAATTCTTATAGGTTGAGAATAGAATTATGGAATTGATTTTATAGGTTGAGAATAGAATTATGGAATTGATTTTTTAATTACATTATAATTTCATTAAATTGTAGTTAGAATATCAATTTTAATTCTAAATAGTTGCTAAATAATGAAATTGAAAATTCTAATTTCAATTCTAATTCTAACTCCAATTCTAAATTCTCTAAATGGAGTGTTAGGACAAAAACAATTAGTATTGTCAGTGGCGACTTCAAAACTCTTGAAATATTATAATAAACTATGTTGCATTTCGTAGAAGCTAGGCATGAATGAATTTCCATTACACTTAAGGCAAAGGCTATTAGTATCGTCAGTGGCGAATTTAAAACTCCGAAGTTAGGAGTATACTTGTACATTATATTTTTTAATATAAAATTTAAAATATTTAAAATATATTAAAAAAATTAAATTGATGGATGCATATACAAATAAATAATATAATTCTTGATCAAATTTTAATATAAATACAACAATTTCAAAAAATTAATAAATGGAAAACAAACAATCTAATTCTTAATCCAATTTTAAGTCTTGTCATATTAAATATCCAAGAAAAAATTATTATCAAAATAATAATATAAAAAATTTAATAGATTATATAGGAAAAAATATAATAAAAATTTAAATAATTTATAAAATCATTACTTATCTATTATCAATTCGGAATGATTAAGATTAGAGAAGAACTTGAGTTGATTTAGTATAAATTAAGTTCACAAAATTTAGTTGTAATTAAAAAAAAAATAAAATAAGAATAAAAAAAATAAAATAAAACTTTAAAAGAGAAAATAGAGTGATTCACCATATATTGAGAGGACTGAGAATAGAAACAAGCAAAGAAAAAAAATGGTAATTAATGGTAGGTTGTTTAAATTTTTTTTTTTTTTTGTTTAATAATTATATTGCTACCAATTGATGCAAACTATTTATTAATATTTGTTTGTGAGTTTGAATAATAAACTTTTTTTAAATTTAAATATCTTTAATTAATGACTGCTAATTTATATTTATTAGAGTTAATTAACCAGCGTTATAACATTATGAGTGTTGTATTTGGAGAACATAATTATATTATGAGCAATGATACATTATAATTTGCTTCCTCTTAATCAGGGGCGAAACTACTTTAGTACTTGGGGAATACATGACCTTCAAATTTTTTAAAAAAATTTATACATTATATTAACCCTTCAAAATTTTAAAATTTTCATTATAAATTATATTTTTTAAAATATATACATTTAATCCTTTCAAATTTTTAGAATTTTGTCTACTTTATTATAATTTTTTCATAAATTATATATAAATTGCTCTAAATTTTTAGAATATTAATTACCAGAGTTTCTTCAAGTTAATGTTTAATTCTTAGTAAATATACTTTGTTTAAGAGTGAGTTACTGGTACGATTTAATTATTATAACCTTAATTTGATAATAAACCTAAGATATTAAAAAATTTAATTCAAACATTTTTTTCTATTTTTTTTTAAATTGTATAATTTAAAGGCTAAAAAAAATTTAGATACTAATTCTTATAATATCTTGCATGCCTATAGTATATGAAAATTTGCCAAAAAAATTTAATCAAGAGTTTTGGTTGAATTGGAGCTAGCTAATTAATTAATTAATTAAATGATTATTTAATGTTAAAGTAGCATGCGAGAAAAGAAAGAAAAAACATGGAATGTTATACATATTGATTCTATATGCACATGTATATTGAACAACCGATCGATATCGATCATTGTTTATGATGTATAGTATTATAGTATATTAATTATTTATTAATGTAATTGAATTTATAATGTGCTCTCCCATTGATGTTGGAAACTTGTGGTAGACGTAGTTTCTGAGGTCCCATTAATTTGATGATGTAATAAATATTGGAAAAAAGCTTTTCATTAAAGCTCATTGACATAATGCAATATTAAATTCAATGTTATAATTGTATTAAAAATATTATATAAAAAAATATATCATATTAATATGTTTATATTAAATGGTTAATATAAAAATACCCTTTTAACTTTAATAAAAAAGCTAATTATTCTGTTCTAATATCATCTTATAAATGTTGGAGTTTATATAATTTTCAGAGTGTTAATCTTAAAAATTAATTATTAAAATTAAAGAGTTCAATTATATATAAATTTATTTAATATTTTATATTTAATTAATGTGAAATTTATTATTTTAACAAATTGAATTTAGCCCTAGCTTCATGTGCATGGTGTTATATACATATCCTTTATCAGTACTCTTTCATAAATGTTAAACATTAAAAATAAATAATATTGCTAATCCTGTATTAACATAATCTTTTGATCAAGAAATAGTAAATACGCAAACTGAAATCTTTTAGAGAGCACCTTCTTCATAAAGATTTTAAATTTCTATTTACAGCTGTCTAATTCAAATGCTATTGAAAATGTAAAAGAGAGTTACGAAAAAAGATATATTATTCCAATTTTCTCCGATGCTACTCCTTTATCAGTTAAATTTTGTATGGCATCTATGTTAAATCTCTTAAATAAATTTAAAATGTAGCCATAATTAAAATAATATGATTATTTATATCATATTATAATTTAATTAATTAATAAAATATTTAAATTTAAGTAAATTTTTAGTGGATATTTAGTAAAACTTTTTAATATAATTATTTATTTGTTAGCTTTCAACTGTATTATATTCATTTAATTACTGACAATTATTAGCTATTACGTAATTGTTAAGTAGTCAAACAATAATTATTTATAAAAATTTAAATTTAAATTTTTTTAAAAAAAATTTATACTTATTTAAATAAAAAAATTAAATTATTTTTTAAAAAAAATATTTAAATTAAAAAATAAATATTAATATTTATTCCGAGTAATTATTAAATATAATAACAGCTAATAATTACAACTAACAGCTATTAACTAACACCTATCGGTCACAACTAATAACTGTTACGAATAATTAAATCAAACAAGATATTAATTGTAAGATTAGGATTTCTCAAAAATTTTAAAATATTATTAGTAAATACTGAAAAATGACATTCATTCTTTAAAAATTAAAAAAAATATATATATATTACGATCTCAAAATTAAAAAATTAAATTCACGAAAACTAATAATAAGTGAAATGAAATTAAATGGAAAATTTTAATTTTTTCAGAATATATTTTGTACGTGATCATCAAATAATAAATAATAAATGTTCTGAGAAAAACAATTACTGACAGTATATGCTAGCTGTTTATTATTATTATATATTATTTATATCGTGTCACGGTTGCAGACATGCATGGTTGGGTCATGGGTGGTTTTGTCCCGCATTTCAAAACAATATTTCGTCACCGTCTCCTTTCGGCCGTGTCTTCTTTTGCACCATTTTCTTCTGTCCTCTCTCTACTCATAAAATAAAATTTATAGATCGATATCATTCTTATTAGATTATGATCTTATATTTCATAATGCATGAATATTAGAGTAATTATTTTTGAAAAGATGAAGACTAGCCAACTCAAAACACCCTATATCTTGATTCTTCCAAATTAAAATTTCATAACTCCATCAAGCTTTCATTTTTACTTTTCAAAATAAATTTTCAGATACTCAATGTACCTGAAACTATAATCACCAACAGTTTATTAAAAAATTAAAACTATGTTAGTTTGAGAAAATTTTTACTTATATTAAATATAAAAATTTATCTCATACATTCGACTAATAAATAATAAAATAACAAAAATTTATCTAATACATTCAACTAATAAATAATGAAATAATAAAAAAGATAAAATATATATGAATTATATTCTTAATTATATATTTTTTTTACCTATTTTTTAATAATCGTATGTTATCATTATTATGAATTTGATTAATTAATTTCGTTGTTTCTGGCAACATTTTTATTTATTCATTTATTTTCATTGTTGGTATTGAATTAAATGATGATACGTACACCAGAAAAATTTACTAATTGCGTATTCTTATTGGGTTAAAAAAATTTATTGCTGGTTTTGCCTTCTTTAATTATGCGTTAGTTGCAGTTGTAGAAAGTTCCAAAAATGAAAGCTTGCAATTATTGCTAAGTCTTTAGTGTTGCCAGTGAAGGAACTTTCTTGGAATTTTCTTGAATTGCAGCAACATGTATAATATTTACTATTTTAATTTACCATGCCATTAATTTTGGCAAATTACAGGATTAACCATTTCATGCTTTTCTTGATCTTGAAGCATGACATTGTTATTATTACCTTAATTATCCTAGCTAATTATGCATGATAGCTTGGAGATGCTTGTAAAAGCTCTAGCATGTGTGTGCTTGAATATACCCCTTTTTTTTTTTAATTTCCCCTAAGAAATGGAAGAAAATAAAAGTATGAATTACACTAAGTCTTGTATCAAAATTGAAATTTCTAGTGAAAAATAAAAATTAATTGTATATTGAAGTGAAATATGAATAAAATAATTATACAATGTGTGATTTGCCTATTAAATTTAGAACCTATATTACATTATACGATTGATTAATTTTTCTTTTTGAGTATATAATTTAAATCCTAACCTTTAGAAATTTTCTATGCATTAAAAAGAAAATGAAAGGATATTTTTTAAAAAATATTTCTATACTTGCTACGCAAATTTTAGAAAATATATGTGAGAAAAAAATATCAAAAAAGTGAATAAACATTTTCTTAATAAAATTAATTAATACCACTCAATAATCTAACTTAAATGATAAAGAACTAATCTTTTTATGAAAAAAATTTCAATAAGAACGAAATCAGAAAATTAAATTTAAATTTAAATGGATCAAATAAAAAAAATTTTACAGATTAATAATATTTTTAATTAATTTTATATGTATCAAAAATTAATTTTATATAAAAAATTAAATTTAAATAAATTAAATAAAATATTTTTATAAATTAATGAGATTTTTTTTTTCCAAACTCGCTTCTGACTCCTTTGAACTCCGTCCCTAAATCTTGGATTCGTTTCTTCTATTCCGTAAAATTTTTTAACCACCAAAATCTCGATGGTGACAAAAACAGTCTAATCAGAAAATAATAAAATTAATTAACCTCGAACAAGGAATATGCCACCAGAAAAAATCTTAGAGTTACGGTCATTGGAGACCAGTTTGCGTCACAGCTAAATTCTCACCAGTATAATCACTTGATGAATGGCCCACTAAAGATTCCAAAAATGACAAATCACTTGACCTCTTATGCTTGGCCAGTGACTGTGATGCGTTGTATCACACTTTTCTGTCAAGGTGTGTATCACCAACCTGTATGGCTAATATACAAGTACATTTTGCAAATTTTTTTAAACAAGTGTCAATTTTTTTTAAACAAGTGTTAGTTTTTATTTAATTATTATTAATTCCACTAAAATATAAAAATTTTATTTATTTATTTATTTTATAAATTTGACTTAATTATATTATTATCAAAATCGTATCGAATCAGTTGGTTGAATCAAAAAATTAAAAATCAATCTAAAAATTAATCCAGTCAATTTTTAAAAATTCATCTCTCAAAAATCGATAAATTAATCAAGTAATCGATGAATTAGTTGAATCAGACCTATTATTATATTTGAGCGGATCAAATTTTTTTTTTAATTTTTTTTAAAAAAATAAATATCAAATTATATTTTTTTTCATCATATATATAATAAATATCAAATTATATATATATATATATATCAATTTTTTTCAATTTAATCGATTCAATTCTGCTTGAATTTCTAATCATTTATCCTTATTAATTTTTTAACAGATCTGTTTTGAAAACATTTCTTAATTGCAGCTTGAATTTGAATTTCACTTTTTTTAAAAATAACTCAAAAATTTTATTTATTTTTTATTTATAAGTTTTGACAGTAATAAAAATATATTTATCTACTTATTTGATTCAGATTCAATTTTTATAAAATATTTTTTTTATATATAATATTTAATTATTTCAATTATAACATTATAAATTAAGAGTTTTAGAATGGTCAATACGTCAAATATTTTAAATTGAGATATTAAACCCTAAAAAAAGACTGAGCATTTGTCCCATTAATTTCCTGGAAAATTTATTGTTTGCCGCTAAAATCAGATAAATGCATCATGGTCGTTAATCATGTAGTAAAATATTCAAACATCACCTATTTCTTATGTCTGGGCGTCTACAGATTTGTGGGGTCCAAGATTATATGGTCGAAGTCCATCACTCATGGGATTCATGCACACACATTTCTAATAATTTGATAAATTATAAATTTCGATTTCAATTTCAATTTCTTTTCACATATATAAAAAAAAATAAAAAAGCTATGCGAGCGTTCACAAATTTACTATAAACTACTCGGTTTTAGTTCTGAAATCCACTGTATAACAGAATTTTCTTTTTAAGATTGATGATTTTTTATGAAATGAAAGAAAATAACTTTAATTATGACGTATGAAACTTAATAAGTGATGTCATGCATTAAAAATATATAAATTATTTGTTTTTTTTTTTTATTATTATTGATTCACTTATTTATTTTTTTAATATTAATTTTATAAATTCAAAATTTAATATACACTCATTTTATTCAGTAATATTATTTATTATTAAATTAAAACATTAATTATTTACTTATCTAATTAGTTATTTAATGTCAAGTGATTTTAAAATATAGAATATTAAGCTTTAAATCTTAAAATTTTATGTTGGAAAAATTCTTGCTTATACTAATTGTAAAAATATATCTCACATACTCAATTAACGAGTAATGAAATATTTTAATTAATATGATTTTTTTTATTTATTTTTTTTAACTTAATGAAAAAATTCTATTATTTTTATTTATTCAATATGTTTTTATATTATTAGATTGGTGTATATATTTAATGTAGACAAATATTTTTTATCCACTAGTTTGGTGAATTTTTTCATATTGAAATTTTTTAATTAGTTTTATGAAAATTATTAATTAAAGAATAAAAATATTCATATTATGCAATTTTTAATTATTTATTCACTCATAAAAAAACATAATATTTATTTTTTTATAAATTTTAAATGCATTAAAAAGAAGTAATTAGGACACTAGATTGAAAATTCTGATAATATTAAATAAATAAATTTAAAAATAAATAAGTAAAAAGTGAAAATTTTAAATTATCACTTCATCCAACACATTTTTATGTTAATTTATTTATATTTTTCTTCCATAATTATTTTATAACTAAATTTTATCTGAAATAATTGCTCTTAACGAGTATTTTTAGGATACTTGTTAAAAAAATTGAAAAAGAAATGCATTTTCTTTGAAGTAAAATAATTTATATTTGATATTTATAATTAGTTTGATTTACAAAAAAATTTGCTGTAAAAAAATAATTAAGAATTTTTCATTCTCATATGTGCCAATTGTTTTCTTCACTTATATTATGTCAAATTTTCATTTAATTAAAATAATATATTTTTTTTTAATTATTGGATGCTTAATTAATGAACTTTGGCTCCAGACTAAGAAATATTTTCCTAACTTTTTAACATCTAAATCCACCAACCTTTAGGGGGATTGAAAGCTCCATTCTCTAAATTATTATATTCATGGACATATATATATATATATAAATCAACATCTATAAATCGCATAAAAAACAAAAATTATATACATAATTTTTATTTTTAATTTGTTTTCTTTAGCCCACCTCCAAAAATTATATACATAATTTTTAATTTTAATTTGTTTTCTTTAGCCCACCTCCATCTCCGGCTCCAATCTGTTAGTCAAGATTTGTGTCTGCTTTTCTTAATTACATAACAGTCACTTTCTATCCCAAAATCTCTCTATAGAAAACCACTGAATATTTATTTTTTATGTTACCAAAACCAAAACCAAACCCAAAATCTAAAACTTCTTTCAAAATGGAGACAATCAAATGTAGATCAATTCCTAGCAGCAACAAAAGCAAAATAGCAAGAAAATTTCAAAAAGTGATCAATCTCAAAACTGCAAGAATTGCTTCCAGTAATGGAATTGGGATTTGCATGCTCACATCACAGAACAAATTCGATCAAGATTATGATTCAAAGTCTTTCTACAAAACACATAATGGTTCTAATGACAACAAACATAAAGATGATGCTAAAGCCAAGCGCAAAGCAGTTCTTGATGCTTTAGTTGCCCAGCTATTTGCAGGCATCACCACCATTAAAGCAGCTTATGCAGAGTTACAAATGGCTCAAAATCCCTATAATAGTGGTGCTATACAAGAAGCAGATCAGGCAGTTGTTGAAGAACTTAAGCTTCTTTCTGAACTTAAAAGAAGCTTTTTCAAGAATGATCTTGATCATCTCTCACCGCAAGTTACTGTTATGCTTGCAGAGATTCAAGAACAGCAGAGCTTAACGAAAGCTTATGAAATCACTATCAAGAAACTGGAAAGGGAAGTTCAGGGGAAAGATTCAGATATATTTTCTCTCAAAAAAAAGCTTGATGAGTCCATTGCATTTAATAAATCTCTGGAAAAGAGATTAAATGCAAGTGGGAATTTATCGTTTTTTGATAATATTCAGTTCTCAAAATTAAACCCAACTCATGTTGTTCAATTCTTGCACTCTGTTTTAAGATCCATGAGAAGTTTTGTGAAATTAATTGTTCGTGAAATGGAATTAGCTCATTGGGATATTGAAGCAGCTGCAAAAGCAATTGAACCTGAATCAATTTTTGCAAAATCAACTCACCGTTTCTTTGTTTTCGAATCTTTCGTGAGCAAAATAATGTTTGAAGGTTTTAATTACCCAAATTTTAAGCTCCCAAATGAATCTCCACCACCACCAACGGAAAACAACCATGATAATTACTTCAATAAGTTCAAAAAGCTAAAATCAATGAACCCAATACACTATCTGACCCAAAATCCAACCTCATCTTTTGCAAGATTCACAAGGGCTAAGTATCTCCAGCTTGTTCATGCAAAAATGGAATGCTCACTATTTGGGAACTTGAACCAGAGAAAATTAGTGGATTCCGGTGGATTCCCAGATTCTGCTTTCTTTGTGGCTTTTCTTGAGATGGCAAGGCGAGTTTGGTCTTTGAATCTTTTAGCTTTTTCATTTGGAGAAAATGTTAGCATTTTTCAGGTGAGCAAGAATTCAAGATTCTGTGAGGTCTATATGGAGAGTGTAACTTATGAATCTTTAATAGAAAGTGACGGTGTTGACGTCGATCTCCGGGTTGATTTCACGGTGGTTCCTGGATTCAAGATTGGCAAAACTGTGATACAGAGTCAAGTTTATTTATCACCGCCGGTATCTCCCCGGTGAGTTTCTTGATTTTCTTGTTTTTTATATATATATATATATATAAATATAATTCTGTAATATAGAATAATAGTAGATGAGAATGAAGTGATTAATGTTAGTAGCTAACTACGGTTTTCAAGTGATGAGGGGCTGAGTGTAAGCGCGAAGTTGGGTTAGATGTGGTGGCGCGTGGATTTTGGTTGTTGCTGCATGTATCCTGTTACGAGGGGCAGTACTGGCATATGGACCCACCCGTCAAAGTGGCAGGGAGTGTTCAGTCTGTGTTTAATGACAGAGAAAAGAACCGGTGCGGAGGGAAAATTATTATGTTAGAAATTAAAATATTGAAGAGATTTCATATTTTTATTTTCATTATATGGGTCCAAAAATTGGTAAAGTAAGATGATATCAATAATATATTAATATTGCAAACATAATAATGATGACATCCATTAAAAGAGAAATATTATTGTACTACTCCCCCTTACAAATATTTATACATATACTAGTTAATGAAAGCTAACCGGTAATTGTAGTAATTGGGAAGTTCTAATCAATCAACATTTGGGCTCGACTCCTTGTAATTAAACAATTATCAAAAGAATTTTGGACATAAGATATCATACTCGAATAATTAACAGCATTACTTATATTGCTTTATTAGTTAATCACTGCAGGCATGTTTTTATTTTGAAATTGTGTGGCAATGATGTCCTCAATATTGTCGTATATTTTGTAATTTGAGGATACAACTTTGAAGAATCTGGCAAAAATGATAACGTGTAGTAAATGGAAATTTTTTTTGGTGAACTTACTTCACCACGCATCTAAGACATTTTTCTAATAAATGTCAAATACTACCATAAAAATAAGTCTAAATAATCAACCTTTATACCCATAAAATAAAAATGTCATATGGTTTTGGTAAGGTGGGTGGGTGGATTTAGGCTGTATTTGGAGAGTCCAGCTATGGTTCACAAGCATGCTGCACCAATTTGATTTCTAGCCTAACATGTGAGTTCATATATGTTCCTTGTGTAATTTAACATCATCTCTAAAACTTTCGCATGTTCGATTTCTAAAGTCTTCTATGAGCAACACTTATATTATATAAGACTTTTATTAACGAGATCCATATTACATAAAATCTTTTCGCAAAAAAATAGTTTTTTAAAAATTTTTATCAATAAGACATATTATTTAAAAACTTCTAATAATAAATAATTTCGAAAACATTAATTACTTGAAACTATTTGAAATCTATAACTTCACGTACTGTGGCATTAAAGAATTAAGCTATTTGAAATCTATAAGTCCATAAATTATGACATTGAAGATTAGACTTGAAGAGCTTAAAAGTTATAAGACAATATCATAATATGACAGTATTTATGCAATAATCATTTGCATAATATGACAATATTTATGAAATAATCATTTGTATGTTTTGTAGGTAAGCCACCAGTATGACTCGCCAAATCGAGTTCATTAGCTCGTCTTTTTAGTATCGAGCTCATCAACTCACTTCACTAGTAATGAGCTCTTCAACTCGTCTATCTATTCAGACATCTAGCTGACATAATTGAATTCCTCTGATCGCCTCTTTATTTGAGCATCTGATTGTCTCTGTATTGAGTCCTACAGTTTATTCCTATATTAGCCTTTAATTTAGCCTTTTTATATGTAAAGTAAATAAATATTGACATGTTAAAATCACTTATCTACTTTCTTAACCTGCTCTTTGTACGCTCATATCAAACTAAGGAGTGGAGGTTTCTATTGAGAGATAAAAACTACTAATTCATATTGGGTTAAAATAGAAGATGGCTACGAAAGAATTGTCTCATCTACGTGATAAATGGATTTAGCCCTTAAACTCGTTAACTACTCAAGCCTTCGGTTTGGCTCGTTAACTACTCAAGCCTTCGGTTTGGGCCAAAAAGGACTCACAAGCTCATTCAAATGCTAGACATATAAGTAACTTGACAACGAAATAACTTGAATCCCTCATAAAGATTTTCTAGCTTGAATATGAGTAGTTCGTATAGCTTATCCCTAATAAAAAACTTTAATGAGACATTCACCATAAAAAAAGCGACTTATATTAAAATAAAGAGATAAACATGATATGCTAAAAACATCTCTTCACTTACAAGTATAACATGATATTAGAAGACTGATACAAGAAGGGCAATTTATCCTATCAATTCAAATGCATCTCCTCTTTGTCATTAGGAGACTATTACAAGTCTATTTATTATCATCTTGGGTCAGTCGTGCCATAATAAAGAAAAAATCATAAATTCATGTAAGTTTTTTTGTCACTAAGAAATTCTCTACAACATGGATGAAGTTTAATGGTGGCCCAGGCCTGGCTAAAAAAGAAGCATTATTTTATATAAAAAATTTAATCCGGTTTATTTAAATCCAATTTTTTTACTCATAAATTTTTTTTTGGCCCTACCCAAACTCAATTTTTTATATAAAAAAATTTTATCTACCCACTCAAATTTAATTTTTTTATGCAAAATTTTTTTTTCAGTTCACTTATAATTAATTTTATAATTTCATCTTTACTCTACAAGAACCAAGAAAAAAAATCAAATTTTCTTCCTCCAAAACTCTTTACCTTTAAACCTATTAACTTAAACATTCGACTAATTAATGAAGAAAACCGATAATTGTAGTAATTGGGAAGTTTTAATCAATCAACATTTGGGCTCGACTACTTGTAATTAAACAATTATCAAAGAATTTTGGAGTGATTCATAAGATATCAGACTCAAATAATTAACAGCATTACTTATATTGCTTTATTATTTAGCCACCGCAGGCATGTTTTTATTTTGAAATTGTGTGGCAACGGTGTCCTCAATATAGTCGTATATTTTGTAACTTGGGTACAGCTTTGAAGAATCTGGCTAGCGTCTAGTAAATGTCAAATACTACCATCCAAATAGGTCCAAATAATCAACCTTTTATACACATAAAATCAAAATGTCATGTGGTTTTAGTAAGGTGGGTGAGTGAGTTTAGGCCGTATTTGGAGTCCTGCCATGGTTCACGAGCATGCTGCACCAATTTGACTTCTAGCCTAACATGTGGGTTCATATTGTTTCTTATGCAATTTAACATCATCTCTAAAACTTTGAGAATAAGAATTCAATTCATTTACCAAAAAGATTGGTCGAATTGTATATAATTGATTCAAATATTATCCTAATTGAAGTACTTAAACATGATTTTAAAAGTTTGATCTGTAAAATTTGTTAATCAAGATTTGATATTTTAGATAAATACCTAAAAAGTAATTTCAAATGCAAAAATTAAGTGTGAGAATATTAATTGGGACAGCAATTTAATTTTAATATATATATACATTAAAACGGAAATATCTAACATTCCGATTAAACAAGTAACTTTAGCCTTTTAATATTATACATATACTCAAAAATATTAATTATCTCACATATTAAAATATTTTAAAAATATAAAAAAAAACTCAAAATGTGAAGTAAAACTATATATTATAAATTTTAATATAAAAATTATTTGAAGAAAATATATTAAATATAATTTAAGTATAATTAAAATTCTAATAAATGAGTAAAAAAATAATTAAATAATTTAATAATTAATTTGAAATAGGATATTTATGTGAAAAGAAACCACGTGTTATTTTCGATATACATAGTTATATATACACCTTTTCCATATAAAAAGCATAGAGTTTACTATTTACTTTATTATACAAATAAATTAAAAAATTTAATAAAAGCTATTTTTAAATAAAAAATTAATATATATATATATATATATATATAATAGAAAATTATTAAATTACCTTTCAATACAAATCAATAAAAAAATAATTAAAACAACAACTAGTTTTTAATTAATTTCAACGTTGCTATCAAATGACGTAAAAAAAATTTCTTATATAGGTCGGCCCAATATTATCTCAAAGGGATAGAACTTAGAAGGCTTTTAAACCCTTACAAAAGCCCAGCAAGGGACCAAAAGTTTCTTACTTTTCCCGCGCGTTACCTCTATATAAACTCTACTCATTGATGGTGCTCCACTGCCCTTCCTTTATATCTCTCAGAAACTGCTAATTGATCACAGAATCGATAAACAGATCTTCGATAACTCTAATTATGTCTCATTTAAATGGATATAAGTTATTTTCAACTTTCTGTTTGGCTACTGTGAAAAGTAATTTCAGTAAAAAAATATCTTTCTATAGGAAAGAAAAAACTATAGAGATAACTAGTAATTTATAATTTTTATTTGATTTCTTTTATATTATGTTTTGTTTAATTATATTAAGAAATTCATTTCATTTGTAAAAAAATTTCAAATATAATTTATTTGTAAACGAATTTTCATATTTAATATATTAAATATTAAATATATAATTTATTTCAAATGAAATAAATATTATATTTGATATAATTATAGAATTCATTTTAATATTTCATTTGGTTAAAAATACTCCTATAAATATATTATTTACTTATGTATTTTCTTTTTAAAAATTTTATATTATACTAATAAAAATATAATTATTTACAACTCAATTTAATAATTATTAATAATACTCTTTTATATATACTATTTTTTTCAAAAAAAAAATATATAATTTTGGCCATAAATTGTGAAAGAATTAAAAAAGAAAGAAAGATCAGTTACTTTTTAAAATTTATTTTTAGTTATATAATTTTCAGTCTTGATCTCTTCTATACATATATGTTGAATATCAATGTAAACCATCATATCAACTAAAGGAAAAAAGATATAATATCACCCACATTTTCTTAGTTTTAAGGGAGTCTTGTGTATTTATGAGTTCACAACAGTGGTATTTAGTTGAAGTGTTAGAATATTATAATTTTTAAATTATATTTAAAATTATAATCAATTATATTTTTTTAATGCAAATTTTGAAACTAAAATTATTAACTTATTATTTTATGTGATTTTTAATTTAATTAAAAATTTTAAAATAAATATTATCAAATAATATTGATAATTAAATATTAAATCGAAATATCAAAAACCTTCTAAAATTTATATCTCACAAAATATTGATAAGTGTGCACATATTTTGATTATTTGTATATACATATATGTATATGTTTGTACATGTATTTAATACACATGATCTATGTATTTTGTTACAAAAGAAGTATATATTTATGTTTTACAAGAAATATTACTTCAATAATATATACATAAGTTAAAAAAAAATATTAATAATGTATAAGTGCATGTTTTAATTAGTGTGAATGTGATTAACTTTTAATAAGAAGAGAAGAATATTAAAGATAATAAGGGTATTTTAGTTTTTTTAAAATTTATTAATTTAAAATTTTAAAATTCATTTGAAAATAATGACTA
Organism: Aleurites moluccanus; assembly: GCA_948193065.1. NCBI lineage: Eukaryota > Viridiplantae > Streptophyta > Magnoliopsida > Malpighiales > Euphorbiaceae > Aleurites > Aleurites moluccanus. Next base: position 40,360 of record CANXYC011672243.1, read on the forward strand.
TTTTGATAAGATTTAGTTTAATTATTTTCAATTTTATAAATTTAATTATTTAGAATTTTGAATAAATTTAAATTTAAAATAAATAAAATTATGAATTTACAAATGAATTTTATAAAAATATTATGAAATTCATTTATATTAAATAAGGAGTTAGTATAATTTATAATATTTATGACTTATTAGGATTAATTCTATGCTGAATTGAAGGTTAGTTTACTTTAGATTATTACTATCATCATCATCATAGTTAGTTTACTTTTAGATCATCATCGTCATCGTTCTTCATTTTATATTATTGGATGCGAAAATTGCTTCTAATGCTAGATCTTATATTTTTCTATGAGAAACAATAATTTATATCATTATTCATGTTTGTATGCCTTCCATTCTTGATTTGCTGTATTTTCAGAACCGGTGGCTCAAAACCGTGTTTGTCCTTGTTATTTTAAGGGGTTATTTGGTATTAATTGCTTATTAATCAGAATTAAGCATATATCCTTAATATCTGGTTAATGATTGTTAATTTTTTTTATTACTTTTTGGACTGGTTATTTAATTATTGCTTTCCTTTTTTAGACTTGACTTTATTCTAGAGAATATAATTAGTGTTTGATAAAGTTTTTTTTTTTTTTTTATATAATGGTTAATTTTTTTATTCTTAATAACTGTATTATAATATTTGGTTATTGACAGTTGTTAATTATTAAGTAACTGATACGTAGTTAAACAGCTGTTTTTTATAAAAATTATAAATTGAATTTTTTTTAAAAAAGCTAATGCTTTTTAAATAAAAAAAATTAAATTATTTTTTAAAAATAATATTTAAATAAAAAAATAATAATATTTATCTTTAATGATCATTTAACATAGGTCATTGAACATGATAACAGTTAACACCTAACAATAATTTTATTAAATACATATAATAATTAGTTATTAAATCATAGCCACTAATTATCATCAATCAGTTAATAGTTATCGCTAATAGGTAACAGTTGTTAGCATAAGCTAAACCAAAGGCATAAACCTTTACATGGACAAGTAATTTTCTTGCCAACATTGATCCTAATTTTGAATATCAACACAAAAACTTCGCAGGAATCTCTCTGATTTATTTTCAAAATGATTTGACCGTTATTGCTAAATTATTGTTTATATTGAATTTTTTTACCAGAACTTTCCTGTCTTTAACTTTTAAATGTAACCTCAACCTTTTTCTGTCATTACGATTTAACATCATCTTGCAAGTCATCTGATGTGCCAAATGCGTTTCCACATTTGGTCATAAGCAAATGAGATTTCTTCGTTATTTTCTCTGGTACGCATGATTTAAGTTATCAAAACTTCCCAATGCCGTATTTTTTGGTGTAGTGGTGAAAACATAATTCCAATTGCCGTCCATCTCCGTTCTTTACTTTAGGCAGTGTTCTTTTAGGAGCAAGTACATTTTGGAATGCTGTCTTCCATCTATATATTGATTAACTGAGTAGGGTTCCTAATATTTTTTGAAAATGATGAACCCATTTTCTTGATTCATGTTCCTTGTATTGGTCTCTATCCCATGGAAAGTTGTTAGCCCCATTAATGATATGCAGCATCATTTCTTGATGTTCTCCTTCTCCCTCTCCTTTCTTTTTAATTATTTGCCTTATGAAGCTTTCAACATATAAAGTGGGTCATTGAAGAATCTCAGGGCTATCAGTGCAAAAGTAATATTTATAGGATTCTTCAACGTTCTGTTAAGGTCACAATTTTTTACTGAGACAGCCTTCCATTTTTTTGTGAAGAGCTTAAAATGATTTTATACGTTTATTTCTAAATTTTGAGCAGTTACAAGGGTTCAGAGTAATATTTTTCAGTTTCATGTTTCCTTTGGTAGCACATATATGATATATCAGTTTTTTTAATTTGTAAAATTTAGACAGCATACACACCAATATCAAAAAATCACTGTGGTAATTAAGCTGGACACTGGAATTTTTTGGACAACTTGAAGCATTGACTGGTGTCATTTGTCTAAATCTTGTTCCTTAAAGAATGAATTTATCTGCTTCCTAGAGAAGATTAAACCAGTTATTTTGATATTTGGAAGTTTACAAGCCAACCTGATTATTGCGAGCTCTTTTTGCACAATGAATGCTTATCCTTTATTAGATGAATTTGGCTTTTGTAGAAAGATTACCGCACAAAAAAGTTGCATTTTTTAGAACCGAACATTTGTTGCATGATATGCATAAAGCAGATGCTGCGGAGCCCCCTTGATCGATATTTTATGGATGTACTCTCTTTTTAGGCCTTTCTTTTTTGCTTCTTTTTTGTTTACCGCTGGCTTATAAATTACTTAATTTGTTAAATTAAAAGCTATCTCTAGAATATTGTTGAAAAGTTTTTATTCCCAATCAACAGTTACAGTTGTACAGAAAAATGGATGTAGCCATGCTGGTGGTTTTTCCACCCCAACATTGCCTTTGATGAAGCACCAAGCCGACTGAGAGGTCCTGTAACCTCACCAATTTTTTAATGCTAGAACCAGGATGATGCACCTGCTGTACCAGGTTTAGTACCTGGAACACCTTATTGTTCTTGTCACAACAGCTCCTTTGGTACCTCAGGCAACCTACAACTTCAACTTTAAAATCTCTATAAATTAATACTCGATAAATTAATAACCTCTATTATATAATAATTTTTTATGGTCCCGACTTGAATTAATAGGCTAAATTAATACTTTAATTAATTAATATCTTTGGTTTTACTGTAATTAGCTATCCAAGCCTTCTATCAGTCTACTACATTTTCTTCTGGGGTTCTACCACTCGGTAATTCAAGCGTCAGTGCCTTTGGGTCTGATGTTTCAAGCCTTCTTGCATCTGCTGTTTCTCGATGTCTAAAACTTCTTATCCCACCTCCTCCTCTCCCCCATCGGAGTATTGCTCCTCTCACTTGTCAGATTATCACATCTGCTTTTGGCTCTTCAAGTTCTTCAACATCTGGTTTATCAAGTGCTGCAGCAGGTATTAGCTCAACTCCCAAAATCTGAGTGATATATGTTAACGGTGTTTCCGATGCTCTATCATTTTTCCCTCCAGGTGATTCAGGATCTTGTGCTTCGTACACTTCTACATTTGGTGCTTCAAGCACTCCATCATTTGGCCCTTCAAGTGTTCCAGCATCTGGTCATTCTAGTGCATCTTTTTCTTTTGGTGTTTAAGTGCTCCAATATCTAGAGCTTCTAGTGCTTTGGCATGTAATGTTAGCTCAACTCCTACTGTCTGCCAGTCCACTTCAGCATCTGTTATTGAGGCTTCAGGTATTACATTGTGTGGTATATCAACAAATCAAGCATTTGGTCCCTCAAGTGCCATTGCTTCTAGGTTTGGTGCTCAAAACTCCCATTCCAGTTGCTCTATGTAATGCAGTATGTTCTGATGGCTCTAGTGAATCCACCTCTGCATCAGGTAGCTCCAACATGTTCTGAGCATGCCCATCTCCCTTTGAGAATCGGAGTTCTTTTATTTGGTAAGTATTTTCCACAATGGTTTACAGTGATGCAAATTCAGAAAGTCAACATTTACTGGCATTCTATTTAGTTTGTAGTCAAATTTTTTATTCAGATTTTTGCTTCATCTTCGGTGTAGGAACGCAGACCATGACTGGTTTTGGACCTTCACTTTCTGCTGGAAAAAGTGGAGGAAGTAGAGTCGCAGATTACATTCAAACAGCAGAAGAATCTGAAAGATTTGCTACTCAACCTCCTGTATTTCTCATCTCTCACAGCCATGCCCATCCTGTAAAACAAAAGTTCAGAAGAATTAAGATGGGAGGATTACAGTTGCCCCTGCTTTTCCATTTATTGGGAGATACCATGATGAGGCTTCAGATTGATGAAATATTAAAAAATAAATGAAAAAAGAGTTGCCTTTTCCTGTTAGTATTGTCAATTACTATGGTTATAAAGTGTTTTCCATTCTTCTGCTGCAATGTTAAATTTTCTACTACAAGATATACGTACACCAATGTGACAGGTTTCTCGGATGGTTTGGTTTTTGAAACTGTAATACTTGGCTTTCTTATATAGTTCTGCTTGCAGCAGGCAGTTCCAGTTCTCATAAATCTGGCTATGCAAACTGAAAAACAACATCTACCGCTTTCCCTTCTCCTTTGACAACATCTTCTTCTCTGTTTTTTTTCCATTACTTACCCAACCGTCACTTCCCCCCAAAATAATTCAGTGACATCTCCATCAACTGCGCCGAGTGACCAAAAACCTTTCTCTTATCCTAAATCAGGAGGCTGTTCCTTTCCACCACCTGCCAACACTTCGAGTATGCCTGTGCCATCCATCTTGCGGCATGGTTCAGGTTCGGGAGTAGCTCAAGCCGTTGGCCCAGGCTTGAATATATTGAATACATTGAATACTCAAGTCATTCATTCCCGATATCTCAATTCATTATACCCTCTCTTCTACTGATTGATGCAGCTGCTGAGCAAACTTCGTCATTTGGGCAAGGAATTACGCCGTACCAAAGTTCAGTCAAACACACAGTCCATGCCTACAGCTTCTGTATTTGGGCAGATGGTGTTTACAAGCATGTCGCTGCAGTTGTATCATTTACCCGGTTTTGGCCAGAATATTGCAAGTCATAACTCACGTGAATTTTGTTGTTGCTGCATGTAGAATCATATACCAGGTTTGGCTTTAACATCTTCGTGCATGTTATGATGACAAAAAAAGAGACAGAATTTCATGGAATAAATTTCCTATTACAATTTTTTTTTTATCACTTTTCATTATGTTTTTTCATATCGTTTGCCAAACCTACTGTTTATGTTTCTTTCCCGATAATTTGCATTCTGATATAAATCTACAAATGCTAATCCCTCTTTATCACCTTCTCCATTACTGCCTTGATATTATTGTCTTCTTTGGAGTTAAAATGTGCTTCTTGCATATGCAGCCTTGTGTTCTGGCATTTCTTCAGCCAATAGGTTTCCCTGCTGGCAACATTACTTCAACTTCAGGTATGTTGAATAAGAATTCATAGCTTTTCCGATATGATTGGCTTCGTACTGAATTTTTAGCCATATCTTATTTCAAAATTTGGGTTTGGCACTTCGGGAGAGTCGAAATGTAAGCATGTGAAACATTCCGTGCGGGAATTTCCTCTACATTGCCTTGGGAGACTTGAGCCATGCATTTTACTATAGTCAAGGATAGGAATAGCTGATGCTTGCTAAGCATGTGATTTTATATATATAAATCTTTGTTGAATTCTTGCATATTTTTGGTATAAAATTTATCTTTTGTTGATTAAATTTAGATTAAAATTTAATCTAATAATCTCTCAATTCTGATTCTCTCTTTTGCATAGTATTTTATATAAATTCATATGGAATTAATTTTATTTTCAGATAAATATTCATATTTAAATTAATTATAGAATTCATTTCAAATAGTTGATTTTACTGATATGTACTTAAAAAAAATTATTTTAATATTTCTTACCCTTATTAAGCTTATTGTTGATTTGTAAATTTTATCAATTTTAGTAGGTTTTAATTCAAACATAACTAATCCCATAAAATCAATATATAGATTTCATTTATACAAAACACAAACCCTCAAGTCGATGAGTGAGCAGCAATGACCGTCAATGAATTAACTATTTTTTTTTAAGAGATGCTTTCGGAAGTTAATTGTCCTATGAATCGGACTTGTGCTTGCTTGTTATACTTGAATTACAACCAGCCCAAAGTTCTTGGTTCATCAACCACACCAGCGCTTACTCCAAAACTGTATCTACTTTTGGTTATATATTTCAGGATAGAGTTATGACAGTCCCTTTGATCATCTAAGAATTCCTCAAATCATCAAGCAAGTTGCTTTCAAAATTCTAGTCTCATTATTTCCAATAAACATCTTAATTATACAAATTATGACTTTTCAAATCACAGACTAGTAGATTTACCCAGCAACATAAAGACAAGAATATTTGGCTCTGTACTAGTCTTAATTCAGTCAGGATAATATGATTAAAAAGCTACAGAATTACATAGTTTTCATCGTAGGATAATTCAGTCAGGATAATATGATTAAAAAGCTACAGTATTACATAGTTTTCATCGTAGGATATTAGATTTACCATTGACAGAAGATCCCAAGTATACAATTGAGTGTTGTCAAACATGAAAATTTATGGAAATTCAAATTACTTCCAAGTCAAAAATTTTGAACACAGCACGACAGTATCATTGTTCAATGCAACATATGCAAAAAGCAAACTAAATTGACAATTTTACTATAGATTTACAGATTTATATAACTAGCAAATGAATTAATTGAAGTTTTTCTTTAAAAAAAAAAATCACTCGGATGTTTCAAAGAAAAAATTGGTCCCAGTATATCGGTCATTCAATAGGGTAACTTAAAACCAGCTGATACCTGCTTATGCTACTACCTGAAACTCCAACTTCCCACCATAAGAGTTACTTCCTGGCAAGAATGAAACTGTATTTTCATGCAACCACATGACATCTGCGATCATGCAATGCCGGCCCTTACATTCACATTTATTTTGGCACTTGTTTCAACTTCAAGTCAGTCTCCATGTATGAATCCAGTGTCTCGCTAAACCCTAAATGTCCAAGTTCATGAGTTTCCCAAGGCAACAATCCTGTTTCAAACTGTTCCATTCACTGTTCATGTCACAAACAAAATCCAAGCAAAATTGACATTTCTCAAACGGCCACATTAATCAAACAGAAGGCCATACAATGTCTTCCACCAAATCACTTGGAACAAGTGTAGCAAATGATTGTCACCTTAAATCACAGGCCAGCATGGTACACTTTCCCTGATTGACATAAGGGAGCAGCAATTTCATAAAGCCTTGAAGGAAGATTTCAAGGGGAGCTTGGTGGCGAAGTGGGTGGTGAATCTGAAGCTTCGGCAAGAGCTTCAAGCATTTTTATGACCTCAGTTGTGTCATCCAAATAGAATTTGGCTTTACTTGGTTTTTGTCCAACAGTACACGCGAAAACAGATGTGCCTGAAGAAAGGACTCCACTTGTTGTTGCATTGCCAATGATCTCAAACATGTCCTCATCTGATCTATCATCACCTATGCACAATATAAAATCAGCGAGCTTTCCACTTTCAGCCATTGATGCAAATATCTTTTCTGCAACAATACCTTTGCTGATTCCCTGGAAAACAGAAAAGTGGACGTCAAAAATCAAAATCAGACACTTAACACGGCCATATGAATAAATTCCAAGCAATAAAATTAGTACATATTTACCATAAAAAATAATTGAAAAAAAAAACCATAAGTTAACCACATTAACAAAGGCGTGAAGTGTTGGATATAGTACAAATGAAACGAAACCTAACTATAAGAGAATCAATCTTTATTCTTTAATATTTTATTTTTATATTTTAATGATCCATCCATGGATGAGTTGTACACAAACTTGCCCATTATTCAATAAAATATTCTATTGAAATAATTTTATAAGAAAGTATATCAACAAAGTTGCGTGAGAAAAGAAGACTTATGTCACTAACGCATGGTAAGAGCTCATTTATTTGAAGAATTTATTGAATTCTTGTGTGGTATTGAGGTGGAAGCATGCATTCCACCATGTCAAACTCAACCATTTAACTAAAAAATTCACAGTGCATCAGTTTTACTAACATTAAATTTTGATGGGTTCTGGAATTAGAAAGAAACAGGATTTCAAACCACTTGCAGGGACACATTTAACCATCGATTTTTCATTTGGGATTAACTTGGTTGTTTATGCATATGAACTGGCAACAATTTTTATGCCACATTCAATTGCTTCTCACTCTCCAACCTCATACATCCCAATATAGGCATGCCTGTAACCCAATTCCATCCCTTCACCACCCTAAATTGGAGCTCACAAGCAATTTCATCATTTATTTGACCAAAAGGAGATGAGGTTAAATTTTTTTTTTTCCTTAATTTTGCAGAAAATATGTCAGGATTACACAAAAAAGGGCATAAAGTAGTTCACAAAAGCAAATTTATTACTTTCATAATATTTATACTAGTACTAACGAGTATCATCAGCAGAATTGACGGAAAGTCACATTCAGACAGATAAATTGTATATTGTAAGGGGAGCAGAAATATGTACCTGTGGCTTTACTTCCACGATAAACTGACCACTTCTTACAGTGACTGGTTCATTTGCTAGGACACTTTCCAGATGGTCCAGCATCTCCTTTGCCTGACTGGCACCAAAACCAGGATCAGCATCCCTATGGTGCCAGACTAAGGCACACTCCTTGGTCTCAATATAAGAGCCATCAGTTGATTCTGTATACAACTTCATGACAGGCTCAGCTATCTGAATCCATCCAAAATCACTATTCTGTCCACAAGTCTCCCAGCGGTCATCAGCAGACCACCTGGCACATCATACTATTTAGAAACAAGTGTAAAGTGCAAAAAAGCACTCAAGTAAAAGAAGCAAATATCATACCTCATGAAATAGCCATGTTCAGCAGCAATTCCAAGCTTCTTGCAAGGAGAAAACCACTTGCCTAAACTATCCCTTCCTCTTCCGCTGACAACAAAAACAGTGTTCTTCACATCACCACAAAGAGTATTTATGATTGATATGACTTCTTGACTTGGGGTCTTGTTGATGGAGGTTTGAGGCATTACAGTTCCATCATAGTCCAACAGTATAGCCCTGTTTTTGGACCTTAAATATGCTGACACGATTGCATCAATAGACAACTTTCTGAAATTAGGATCAAGTGCCACAACTCTGAAACCAAAGCTGAAGCCAATCCCCCAGCAACGCCTCCTGAAATGATCTCTGCAAGTCCTTTCCATATCTTGGAAGAAGCTTCTTGACCAGTATGCCACATCATGTGTGCTGACATACCTGTAATGTTTCTCATGGCGCAATTGCTTCTCAGAATCAGACATTGATATTGCCTCATTCATTGCTTCAGCAGTTGCTTCAATGTTCCAGGGATTGACCCGAATTGCACCACTGAGTGATGGAGAACATCCAATAAATTCTGACACCACCAGCATGCTCTTCTTGGGCCCGCTGGATTCTGGACTATAATCTGACCCAGAGACACCTTGTCTGCACACAATGTACTCATAAGGAGTAAGATTCATCCCATCCCTCACAGCTGCCACTACAACACACTCAGCAATGGTATAATAGGCAGCTCTTTCACTGAGGGATACTGGCCTATCAATGAAGACAACTGGTTCATAGCCAGGTTGACCAAAAGTTTCATTTATTCTCTTGCAGCTTCCCTGTATTTCAGCCTGTATCTCCTCAAGATCCTTTCCTTTTCCTCTAGCAGGGTTAGCAATCTGTACTAAAACTGCTCTCCCCTGCCATTTTGGATGCTGCTTCAGCATTTGTTCCATTGCCAAAAGCTTCAAATCGACACCCTTGAATATGTCCATGTCATCAACCCCTAGTAAAACAGTCTTTCCTTCAAATTGCTGTTTAAGCTCTCCTACTCTCCACTCCTTATCTGCAAGTTTCAAAACTGACTCAATCTGGCCCATGTGAATTCCCACTGGCATGATTTTTATTCCAACAGTCCGGCCATAATACTCCAACCCAATATAACCTCTCTTTGATTGATACTCCAAACCCAACATTCGACTGCAACAAGAGAGAAAATGACGAGCATAATCAAAAGTGTGAAAGCCAATGAGATCAGAATTCAATAGAGCTTTAAGGATCTCTTCCCTCACAGGTAAAGTTCTGTATATCTCAGATGAAGGAAATGGACTATGGAGAAAGAACCCCATTCTCAATTTATTAAACCTCCTTCTCAAAAATGTGGGTAGAACCATCAAGTGATAGTCATGAATCCAAACATAGTCATCCTCAGGATTTATAACCTCAATCACCCTCTGTGAGAAGATCTTATTTGCTGCCACATATGCCTCCCACAAAGATCGATCAAATCGACCACCATGATTTGCTGAAAATGGAAGCATGTAATGGAAAAGTGGCCACAGATGTTGCTTACAAAATCCATGGTAAAACTTAGACAAAATATCAGGGGGCAAAAATGCTGCGACACACTTGAACCTATCCAACAAAAGCTGTGAAACATCATCTTGTTCACTCGAATCAACTTCCACGTGCAAGGAACCAACATATATAACCTCCATATCTTCTGGCAGACCATCTTTTAACTGCAATAATAAGGAGTCTTCATCCCAGCTAAAACTCCACCCTTTATTATCAGGTCTGCGCTTAGCTTTTACTGGTAACTGATTGGCTACAATGATTATTCGGTCCTGAACTACTGAAGAGAGTGCGTCTGAGCCCACACTATTAGCCTGATCATCATCAAGTTCAGAAATGACCCCAGGGACTGTCATTACACGGGGCAACCGCCTCTTTTCACGGGGTTGACCCATTACCGGAAAGTTACCAGAGGCTAGATCTAAGAGATTGGAATACGATTTAGACATCATTTTTTCACTCTCTTGTTTTGAAAACCCTTTACAGCTCAAAGTATCTAGTACAAGATCTCAAAGCTTTTAAAACAACAGAACCAAAGATTGGTTTCCCTCTGATATGAATATAATTGGGCAGGATCTGAAATGTGTATGAAATAAATATCATCACTGCACAGAAAAGCAATTCAAAATCACAAATAATCAATGAACAAATCCCAACTTATCATTCCTACTCATCAGTAAAGGAGATCCAAATATGGAAAAAAAAAATCTTCAGAAAGAAAAAAAGATGAGAAAAAAAATCCCATCAAATTTAACATTAAAACTGAATAAAAAACAAAAGCGATAAAAGGCTTAATTAATGGATATGACATCAAATGGAAAAACAGAGAGAGACAACAAAAAATTGAAAACTAACCTCAGCTTCGAAATGAAGAAAGTCTGAATCTTTCTCTTTGGATCTGAAATCGAATTGAAAAATATATATATATATCGGTAATTAATCTGCACAATAAAGAAATTTAGGGTTTCGCTTTGGGTTTGGTCCCTCTCTATTTCTCAGGAGTCGCAGTTTCAATCTCTCTCTCTGTACAATGCTCTGTCTTTGTTTATTTAGTTTCTTTTTGGGAAAAATAAATTAAAATATTTTATTAAAAAAAAAAAGAAGAGGATAAGGTCGGCCAGTAGACTTTCCTGTAATGCCAGCTGGCATTAGCGAATTTTTAGCGTCAAGCTAAGGCAGAAGCTTACGTGGAAAGAAAATAGAAAGACACGTGTAGAGCGATCAGGTGGTGAAGGTCCCACACTTAATTGTACATCCATTCAAAAATAAGATCACATGGCAATTAATACCAACTAATCAAGTTTTTGTCGTACCGAAATTAGATTGTTTGTCTTCAACCTTCACCAACAATATAATATTAGTTGTATTTTTTACCAACTATTTTCTTAAATAATTTTCACAAAATATGAAATTTTTTAATCATCATATCTATTTTTTAAAATTTTATACGTAAAATTTAAATTTAAATTTATATTAATTACAAAAAACTGTCTATCTGAATGAATTTAAATTATTTTTTTATGAATTTATTATTATTATATCAATATTCATCATTATTTTATCTTTTAAAGTATTAATATTAAATATATTTTAAATGATTCGATAATTAAAAATTAATTAAAGAGGTATAAGAAAAAATGATGAAGGTAAAACATTTGCAACAGCATAAGAAAATGGGTTTAAATAGATTATGTAAAAAATATTTAATAAATTAATGAAATTTATTTTTTTTATAGTACTTAGGTCACTCTGTCCCACATATTATAAATTAATACAGTGAGAAAATGAGGGTAAATAAATCTTTATTGTATCTAAATCTTAAATTAATAGTGAAAGATAATTTCTAAAATTTATTAAAAATAAAAAAAATAAAAAATTTTTTTTGATAAGGAGATTCATCCTAAACATTTATAAGGTACCAAAATATTAATTATAAACTAATACAAGTTATGAATATTCTATAAATTAATACTTAAAAAACAAGAAAATAAAATATAAATTAATTAAGAAATTAAAATTATTAAACTAATTACAAAAGTAAATTAAGATTATGGCATCACAGACTTATTCAGTTAATATGTGGATAAAAAATTCAATTCTAAATCCCTTTCCCCTATATTAAAAGCAAAAGATTATATCCATTATATTATAAAATTACCTTTAGTTTGGACTTAATCCAAGTGCCAATCATGATTTCATTATACAAAATCTCATTCCAAATCTTTTCCACTGCCTTAATATTTTTTCTTTTACCAAAAGAAACTGAAATCATATTTACATTTATAATTTTTTTTCCTTTTATAATTTATTAAAATTTCTTTAAATTAATGTATGCATACTTATAATTAATTATGACGAAATTATGCGAGACTAAAATGAGTGCGATTAATCTAGTAAAAAACATTATTATTTTATAAAAAAAATTTCATATGATTCACTCAAATTTAATATTTTATATAAAAAAATTTTCAAATAATTTAAATTAAATTTTTTACATAATAAAATTTTATCGCTTTATTTATGATTAAATTTCTAACTTTATATTTGTAATTAACAATTAATAAGCGCATCAAAACTTATTAAGTAAATCATAAAAAATGATTTTTTTAATTTTATTTTAAAGATTATACGGAATATTGGATAAGAATGGGCTTAAATCCGAATTTTTTATCTTAAGAACAAAAGAAAAAAGAGATGAATGGATAAAAAGCATGAAATTAGCATATCCTTTAACATTATTGTGGTCCATTGGAGTACATGAATATACCCAAGTGGGACCAAGAGAATTACTTGCCTGTTCATGATGTTGCCACGTGGAAGTGGAGTATGAAGAGGACAAGGGAAAAATAATACAGATGATGACATGGCAGAGGTGGTGATGTCAGCAATGACGCAATAGTTTTAAGCACGTGGCTCCAAAATGTGGGAATGGGGAGGGTTTGGTTCACAGTTGGTGGCATGTGCAATAGACAAGGGAAGATTTAGAATGCAATGGTTGGGGAAACAAGAGGTAGTATACGTGAAATGTCATTTTCATCCTCAATGGGACCGCAATTAATAATAGTCACTAGATTTATTAATAATAAGGGTTGGATATGCAATAATGAAAAGGTTTTGAGGGGTATAAAGTAAATTAATGAAAGTAGATTGAAGTCAGACGAAAATGGTGGGCGTTGTTTGGCTCTGTCTGCTGTCCTTTACCTAATTTTTGCTCTCATTCTTTAATTTTGACGAAGGGAGTGACTGGTGTGAGCTGTAAGGTGGATGTATGCTGTGGCAGATATGGGAACAACATTTCTATATATTCAAATTTTCAACACTTCACTCTCTTTCATTCTTTTTTTTTTTTTTCTCTTTTTTAACTTGAAAAAGTCCCAAGTATATAAATCACTATCTCGTTTGATTCAAATGGCTAGTTAAATTTTATAAGACACAAATCACTAAAAGTATTATTAGAAGATACAATATTTAGATATCACATGTAACAAGTTGCTTTTAAAAATAATCTATTACAATGAGAGAATATATCTTTACTATTAGACTATTGCTTCAAAGCATTATTTTCTTTTTTATATATATACACACATGTACCTATATTAACAATACGAATATTTTTCAAAGTTAGTTTCTATTTCTATCTATTTATACATTAAATTTATATTTATATTAATGAAATTTGATTGAGAGATTTTATAAAATTCATAAATTTTATTATTAATTTAATGAAAAAGTTGAATTGTCCAATATTCATCATTTAACATAATTTTTCATTTTAAAAGTTTTCAAAATTTTATATAAGATGTAAAATTTTGAGAAATATCTCGTTTAATGAAAGGAAGTTTTTGTAAATTATATTTTTATTATAAAAATATCATTAAAATTTATAAATTTTATTTTTATCTCAAACAAGTGAAATTATATAAATTTATGGAATAAAAAACTTAACTTTTTAATTCTATTAATTTTGATAAATTTTATGATTTTCAAAATCTCCAATCCAAATGTGGCCTAAATTAATTTTAGATAAATCAAAAAATATTACTCTATGCGTAATTATATACTTGAAAATTAAGTTAAAAAAATTATAATTAATAAGATGAAAAATAAACTCAAATCATAATTTATCAATATATTAATTTTTTTTTGTATTTAAGAAATTAGAAAAGAAATTATTAGAATTTGAACCTATCTATTTATTATTAGATAATATTTGACTCATATTATTAAGTATGTATATATATTTTACTTGTTATAATTGACTTTTTATTTTAACTTTGAAATCAATTGATGTCATAGTTAGTTTTTGCTCATTCTACAAAATTCACATTTTCTTGTATGAAAAGCTCTTTCCTTTCCTATTTTTTCCTTCCCTTTGTTTATTCAAATCATCTCTTTGTTTGAAAGTGAAAATAATTTACAAAAATTCAAACATGAAAAAAAAAAGTAAGTATATTTTTAGAAACCCACAAAAAAAAAAAAAAAAACACTCTAGCTAGATATCATATAACACAAGAAATCACTATAACTATATATATATAAATGAATGGTAACAAAATTATATTAATGTTGATATTTTTGAGAATAATTTTGTTGAAAGATTAATGTCTATAAATACCGAGCAACAGAGACAATACAAAAAATTATTGTACAGTTTTTTGGGCTTTGGTCCTTTTGATGTCCCCACCTCTCTCTTGATTTATCTATCTAAACAAAACAATTTTTTGTCCTCCAAAAATGAAGTTTTGCCGCATTGGACCCAAAAGTTCAAACCAAACAGCTCATAGATCAACTTCATTGCATGTTTTTCATTTTGGGAAAAGTGAAAAAAAAAATCTTATGATTTGATTCATTCACGGTTTGAGATCTGTGAAATTTTATAAAAAATTTATGTATTTTACACCGTTATTAACTTGTAATATATATTCCAACTTGTCTCATCACTTAAATTTATTATTCGTCCAATTACATATTTTATTTTGGGTATGAGACGGGATAAATAATAGAAAGGAACATGTAAACGGATTTATTCATTTATCCGATTAATTTATGTTTAATTTTTATTTTTTAATATTTTTAATATCAATTCACCTGTTAAGAATAATAATAGTGGGATTGGGAAGATATTAGAGTTTTTTAGTAATAATAATAATAATAATAATAGGGTCGAATATACTTTAAATTCGAATCTGATCTGAATTCATGACGAGTAATAAATTTAATATTCATATCCGCCCTGCAATTAAATGAGACAAGTAAAATCCGATCCATTTGAATCGGAGCAAACTGAATATTCATCGGATAGGATAAAATTATCATCTCTAATATTTACATGATAAAATAATAGTGATATTTATGTCTTATAAGTATTATTTTAATACTGATTAAAATTATAAGCGCTTTGAATTCTATATTATTAACATATAATATTGTTTTTATATACTTTTCCCTTTCATTTTTCACGTTTTATTTCTCTCAATAATTAAGATTATTGCTTGCCGCCTACTTTTCTTTTAATATAATGGTTGATAGCCCCATCTTGAAATATCATAATAAATTGTGTTGCTGATTAGGGCTAGTAAGCTAGTTGGTAAGTCCTTGCCTTGTGATTATGTGCTTTGTGACACATGGAGAGGAATTTGGATCCAGTCCTTCCTTTAATAATTTTATTTTTTTAGAATTAAAAGAAAAATCAATTATAAATTATTATTCAAAAAAAGATATACTTCTCATTAGTTTAGTTTATGGATGAACTAAGATTACTCATATTGTGTTTGTAAGTTTATGTACACAACATCGACGAATCTTCAAGAAACTACAATTATATAAACATTAATTTACAAGGAAAACAATGGTTTTTCTCACTAGTACTACCAAATGCAAAAAAACAAGAAACAATTAATTATGGATTAATAATATGGACATTATGTATTCAATGCAATTTTAAATTTATTAATTTCATTCTAACCTTTTCCTTATTGTAATTTTAACTATATAGAACAATAATTGAAATTTGAGACTCTATAGTATAATGTCTTTAAACAACGGCAAAATTCCAGTTGATTTGGCAGACCGAGTAATCGGAAAATGGAAGGAAACTTATTCACGAATGCCAATTTTTTGGTGCCTATGCTGCAGTTGCAGTAGCATTTTCAACTGGTGCCAATAACCTCCCTGCACCGGTCTGTGTGGCTCTTCCGTTTTATACTAAAAATGCATTTTGATTAGCTTACATTTCATTCAATTACGGCTTACTAAATGGAACATTTATCCCTAGTTACATTGTATTCTTAGACTAAATATGCATTTATTTCATTTTCTTGACAGAAGTTATGTATAATTTACCTCTAATTTTGAATTTTATTTGCAGTTCTCAACGCCTGTAGGATCAGGAGCTCTGACCTTTTTCAAAGCATTAGTAATTACAGTTTTAATGGCGGCGGAATTGTTTGGATATTGCTTGAATAGATTGTTGCCCCATTTATATCCTGCTTATTTGCATACCTCTTTTTCACTATCTTGAAGACTTCCTACTTCGTCACGAAAATGCAAAGAAAAGGATTCTCATATTCTTTTTTGATAGGCAAAGAGGATATATAATATTATTAACAGTAGAAAGAATTACAGGCTTTAGAGAAATGTCCAACAATCCTGAGAGAAGCAGCCATTTGCGAAAAATCAAATGACAAATGAAAGTGCTCAGTAGACTCAATGAAGCACAACCAAACTTTAAGGCCTAAGCTAGCAAAATGTTACAGAACAGCAGTAAATTCATAAGATAAACCCAAGCAGAAGTAGTATCACAGAATCACAGCAGCATCTATAGTGACAAATTTTGAGTTACACATCAGCAATAGAGTTATTCTGCAGTATAAGACCAGATCATATCATTGTGCATTAGCAGAAAAGGCCAAACAGCAGAAAGGTTATTGAGGCGTAGCAGACCAATCAGCAGAAACATAGAAGACCATCTTCTTAATGAAAATCAAAACATTGATAGAAGACCAAGACCAGATCATTTCAGTTACAAAGCTTTCTTGGAGAACCAAGTTACAAAAAATCCAAGGACCCCAATTTAGCCAGCATGAAAATACGAAGATCTCAAATACCCAAGATCGTAAGAGAAGGTATAAGCCTTAACAAAGAATTCATTAAAATATTATACTCCATGTTTTAGCATATCAGCATAAGCCCCCTTGAAACAAAATATAATCCGAATCCTCAAGTGGAGCAGCTGCAAATTGAAAATCAATATGCAAAACATCATCAGGTGGAATAGATAAAGATTCCCATCTCATAGATTGAGGTTCAAACAACTAGCTCGCCCCAAATTGGATTAGTTGATTAAATTTGGATTTAAATGTTAGACCATGCATAAATATATAATCTTTATTTTTTAATTACATTATTGTTTTACATATTAAATAATCTAAAAATTCAAATTAATTATTTTTTTATCAAATAATTTTAAAATATAAATTATTATTTTTTATCAGAAAATTTAAATTCTTAATTTTCAATGTTTTAAAATAAACTCTAGATTGTTTTACATTATATATTTGCTAAACACTACTACTAGCATTCAATAGATTTTGTTTAGGAAATAAAATTATGAATATTTAGTTAAGGAAAAAAAAGTAATTTAATTAAAGATATGAAAATAAATATCCTATATTCAAATTAAATATTTTTTATCAAATAATTAAAATTTTAAATTCTTAATTTGCTACATTATTGCATATGATATATTTGCTTTTTGTTAAAAAATAAAATTATGAAAGTGAAGAGAAAAAATAAAAATAAGAAAAGAATCTAATAAAAAAATAGATAAATCCAATTAAGAAAAAAAATTTCGTTAAGAAATAAATTTATGTATAATTAGTTAAGGTAAAAGGAAAATAAAAAACCTAATTAAGAAATTATATAAATCTAATTAAGAAAATAGATTTTGTTAAGAAATGAATTTATAAATATTTAGTTAATAAAATATATTTTGAGTATCAGTTTTAATAGATTAACAAATCTTTAGAAGTCATGATCAAATATAACTCTTAGTAAGATATATGGATGATGCAAGGCATAGGGTTCATTGTAGCTAGCAGTAAAGTTTCATTTGACTAGACTCAATCGGTCCGGAAAGCAAGTGAATCTCCTAAGTATTGTGTTTGATATACGAGTAGCAATTCAATTAACAGTAGCATTTTATTCTGCTAGCCTCCATTGATCTGGGAAGTTAGTTGATGGAAGGTAGCAGAGTAAATTAGAAAAAAAGTTTCCTTCTGGGTAAGTTTTATTAATCTAGCAATTTCACACCTATTCCTAATAAGCTGGGTGTCACAGAAAAAGCATTAAGCATGCTTACTAGTTATTGTATTTATGGATTAATCAATGAGTTTGATTCGACAGCATTGGAGTTATCCACGTAATAAAATGTTGTGAATTTAAACCTTAATTATTGTAACACTCTCCCTCAAAGATGAAAATAATTTTTTATTAACTATATTTAACATTTATAAATCTATAACGACAATTTCATGAAAATAATTTTTTATTAATTATAATTGACATTTGTAAATTTATAATGAAAGTTGAATGACTATCCGAATCGAAAAATATTTTAAATGAAATCTATCGGGGTGATCGCCTATCACTAAGTTAAGAAAGACTTCTCATTATAGGGCCGAAAAACTGTCCATTATCAGACTGAAAGATATTTAAATGTAATTCACCACGGACACCATGAGTGATCGTTCATCACTTGACCAAAAAAGACTGTCTATTATTGGGCTGAAAGGCTGTCCATTACTGGACCAAAAGACTATTTATTATTAGGCCGAAAAATATTTGAAAATTTATTGGACCGAAAAACATTTGAATGAAATTTATCATAAGGTGACCATCCATCACAGGGCTAAAAAAGAGAATTGAATCCAACTCAATTTATAATATAACGAGAGGTGGTGCATAGAGGTTTTGATATTATATTAGAAATATTGGGGCTTATATAATATTAAAAGTGTTAATCTCAAAAATTAACTATTGAAATTAGAGACTCTAATTATATATATATACATTTAACATCTTATATTTAATTAATGTGAGATATCATATTTTAATAAGTCTAATTGTTCTTATAGATGGATGTTAACATGGCATTTTATCATGATATGATTTAGTGAATATATAAATATATATATATATATATATATATATATATATACACTAAACTTCATATATTTTCCATAAAAGAGCTCGTTTAGGTTTTAAAAGATGAGCTTGACGGCCGTATGATTATATAATGAAAATGCTATCTTTAATTTTTTCGTGAAAATCATGTGATTAGTTAATATTAATCTCACACATATGTTCAAGCTAATGAATGATTATTATTAATAAGTGCAATCTTACATGAACATTCACAACTGACCCATAAATCATTAGTTTACTCAACTAATAACCAAATGAACTTTTAATTAATTGTCTTAATATCCTCTTTATTTTCTTTAAAAAATTTAAATAATTCACGTTAAACATGAGAATTGAGAAACACATTTACAAATTAGCCTAATGAAACCAATTAAATATATTCCTATGTTAAATTTTAATTTATCATGTTTTTCAATTTTTCATAAGTTATGATCTATCAGTTCATCATTTTTCTTTTACAGAGGTCAACTTAATCTAAACTAAAAGTCAACATTATATGGCACAACCTCGATCCTTCCAGTTCCACTTTCATTTTCTGAGGTAGCATCGATCATTTCCCTTTTTCAAAGCTTTAATTATTATTATTATTCTTTTATAAATTATTACTAATTACTTTAAATTCATATTAGATAGAATCATATGAACAGCAAAATTCTTCCAATTGAATTTTAATATAACTATATACTTAACACTCGAATTCAAAATCTCTAATTAAATTATGATAGCTTCGTACTAGCTGAATTACCAGTTTGATGGTTCAAAGCTTAAATTATTAATTTGTCTAAGCATATACTAATTAATCACTTATTAATCACTATTAATAAATATACATATAATTCCACGCACATCACAAACTCATATTTTAATTAATTAATTATAATTCTTAGATCATTAAAGTTTGGACGTTGTACTTACCAACTGTTAAGCTCTATATATGATTTAATTAATTAATACAAAATAATAATCTTATATTTGGCTGTCTATATTATATATATATCTTATTGTATAATAAAATCATAATTTAAAACTAGAAATCATCAAAGTCTTACAAAAAGGGAGGTTTTGGAGTTTAAGGTCGGTTTGTTTATATTATTATAATTATTATTTGGATTATTAATTATCATTATTATATTTTGTTGATGGTCCACTAAATACGCGGTTAGCTTGTATTAGGGTTATATATATATATATATATATATATATATATATATGAAGGTCATCACCTCAGTGCTACAAACCATCAACTATAGTACTCAAAATAGCAAAAAGAAGTAACAAATTTAATTAAATTAAGCATCAATTATGGCTGAAATTTTCAATCCAACATTTTCTTTTTTCTACTGTACTCTCACAATTTTGATTGTCATATTGAAGGTAGGTACTAACAGTATCTCTGCAACTCGACTATACTCGCCTTCTTCAATGGTGATTCTAAATCAAAATTCTGAAGGCAGAGAAGAATTTGAGAGACAGAATAGGCAGCTAAGGTTGCAAAAAGCAACATTTCATGTAGCATTGAAGGGTCGGAAAATCCAACCTTCAGGTCTAAGTCGTAGGGTTAACATTTCATCTGCTAATCCTATGCAACATTTTCAAGAATTTTATTCAGTTCCAAGCCCTGGAATTGGTAATTAATTAGATTTAATTTGTGAGTTACACATCATAATTTCCTAGCTATATATATATAAGCATTAATTAATTTAAGTTTTTGTAATTTAATTATGCTACCCTTGTCAATTTGAAGTTAGATACTTTTGAATCCAATGATCATCGTCTTGTTTCTTGTTTCAGCTGCTATGCTATGTTTTTCTTGAAAGAAAACTAGCTAGTTATGTTAAAAGCAAACAATTGTTTTTCTTTCCTTTTTTCGTGTACAAATTAAAATCAAAACAATAGTAAAATGCATGTAATTAGTAATCATCGATGTATACATCTCTTTTTCTTTTAATTTTTAATTTGCTTTTGATATTATATTATACTCAATTACTATATAATAGTCTAGTGTGCATAGTACATACACTTAACTAGAGACAGACGCATGAATTTTTAGAATGAGACACATAATATATTTAGCGATGAACGTAAAAATTCAGGAAAAAATATTATAATAATATAAATTTATTTAAAAAAAATAAAAATAATAAAAGTATTAAACATATATTTCAATTAGAAATAACCAAAATCATTATAATATTATTAAAAAAATAAAAAAAAATTAAAAAAGAAAATTGAAAGAAAATAAATGAAAATTAGAAAAAACGAATGACAATGAAGGAAAAAAAGTAAACAAAAATAAAATTAAATAATATTTTATCGGGTACTAAAAAATTAAATTCTCAAAATCAAAGATTATTTTACTAATATTATTAAATTTTAAAAATCAAATTATAATTTATCATGAAAAATCTCAAAAATTAAAGAAGATGACTCCTAATATATAAGAAACATTCTCCTTGCGTTAATTATCATATTTAACGAGTATAATTATATTTAATATCAATAAAATTTATTTTAAAAGAAAAATAAAAGAAAAAAAAAAACGAAGATATCAATATCTACAGGAACACCTATATCTCCTCTATATATTTAGAAACAAACTAAAACAAAAATAAAAACAAAAAGCTCTATTTACAAACAACATAAAATGCTCCATTTGATCCACTTCTCAGGGTTCATAAATTCCCACCATATCCCAATTCAAGACATCTAAAATGCCTTCTACTCGTTTTTAAATATATATTCAAAATTTTTTTAATAAATAATTATTATCTTTATCTTAAAAATATATTAATAATATAGACATAAGATGATATTTATATAAATCTTAATAAATAAATAAATATTAAAATTATACGTGAGAATTATGATCTCTCAAAATTTTAAAATTTAATTTTTCCACGTAGAATTTATTAATTTTTTTAAAAATATATGTTTGTCTCCATAAAAATAAGTCCTATTCTTTTCATTTTTGTTTTAGCTAGTATCCCTAATTAATATCTGCTTAATTATAAATTTTTTAATATTTTTTATTTATTTGCAATGTATCCATGTTGTCTATGGATGATTTGATGCCAATTGCTTGGGATAGAAGCATTAATATTGGATAGCCTTTTTCTTGATTTTGATGTTTATTGCCTAACATGACAAATGCTATAGCTAGAAACCAGAAACCGAGTCAAATTTTCCTTCAATTGAAAAGATGGCTTCTCATGAATTTTTTTCTTCTTATTGTGAGGTCTTAATTCATGAGTCAATTCAGAAATTAATTATAAATATCTACAAATATTAATATATAATAATAAATAAATTTTAATAATTCATATTAAATTAAATTAAATTTTATTATATATAGAGCCAAACCTAAAATTTCTTAATTCTAACGCGTTAGATCTAACTATTTGAACTAGACATTATTGACCCACGTAATGGTTTGACAAGCTAGTATTTTCCATCTTTTCACATGGCAATTTTTTTTTTTCCATTTTTATGATATACCTAATAGTTAATTTTTCTTATACGAAGGATTTGTAGAGAATTGAAAATCAAATAACATTTATAATTTCCTTTTTTCTCTTTTTTAGTAAATGTTTGTTGTGTTTAATTAAATTGATTTTTATTGAGTATATTTAATATAACTCTAAATATGTTTTAATATAAATTTTACGGATAATAGATTTTTGTAGTATGCTTATATGAACAAAAGTCAATTAATTAATAAATTTTAATGTATTTTTATATATGCTAGTTGAAGGCATCATATTTAGTATTTTAAATTAGACATTTTGAATATAATATTTTAAGCTGTCATATATATAATTGTTTATCCATGTATCCTACCAGCAATGGGCATAATTTGATTTGGGCGTTTTTTTTTTGTTATTTGTATTTGTTATGAACTTTGAATAATATGACTAGCTTTTCACTTATTTGGATTAATGAATAATTAATTGGTTAAACATAATTTTTTATAGATTTTTTTGTTATTTGTTTTAGTGATTTGTTGGTGTAGTGTTAGCTAGCTGGAAATGTTAAATATATGTTCACAAGATCACAAGAACCTAATTAATATTGAATTCACTTCATTTAATGTTTTAATGATTTGACAAATCTTGAGTTAAATAATAGATAACACATGTTTTGTGTAAATTTTCATAGTTAATTTTTAAATATTTAATTTATCTTTTTAAAAAAATTTGAAATTTTTATGTAATTTAAATATTTAAAAAATAATTAAAAATAAATATTAAGTAATTAATGGAGTATTTAATATGAAAAGTTAAGAATTTCTTTTTATTTTTTATTTTCACTTATAATACCTTTATTTAAACAAATTAAGTAAAAAAAAAATAGAAATAACATTTTTAAGAGAAATAAATAAATATAGAATATAATAATATTTTTAATACATTTTAATTAATTATATTTTCTTATAATTTTTTTATTAAATTTTTTGATTAATAATTTAAATTTTTATATCATTATAAAAATATTGGAGAAAATTGGTTAAAAAATCTATTAAAATAATAATAATTTTTTATATAAAATATATAATAATTTTATATTTATTTTTAATTTGAATATATGAAGCAGATTTTCAACATATTTTTTAGTTTAATCATGCTATGCAAATGCGTCAACTTGAAGACACGTGAGAGAAGATTCCAAGAAAAATTGTAGCAATTAACACATACATTTTCCATTAGATGGCAGAATTCAACTCAGAGCCGCAGGGTCACCTCAAAGGATTTGAAAGAAGAAAATCCCAACAACTTTCCATAAATTATGCTTCACGTTAACATATATGATTGGCCAATAAATTTTCTTATTATTATAAAATATTAAATTATTTATATGCAACAGTAAATTATTTTTAATTATGGTGATATTTTTATAAATTAATATCATTAAAATTTATAAATTTTATTAATTAAAAAATATATTAATTAATCAAATATTAATTTAACATATTAGTTCAAATAAATATTATTATATAATATATATTATTAATTAATATAAAAAATAAATATTATTAATTTATTGAATATTAATTTTTATAGATTTTACAGTAAAATTTTTAGAGTTAGAGTCTGAATTTTCATTAACAAATATTATAATATATGCAAAATATTTTTTTTAGACTAATTTCAATTTTAAACTCATGGTTTCACTAAATATAGTAAATCCAATTCGTATATTTTTTTAAATTGGGTTTGGAGTTATATTTTAAAATAGTATTTAAATTATTTTGTATAAAATATTTCTTATGGTTTAATTTTTTTTAAATGTGTTTATTTATAAATTATTAATTTAAACAAAAATATTAACAACATTTAACTGAATTAATAATTTAATGGTTGAATGTTTATATCGTATAACGAAAGAGATCTCAAATTTTAACCTTGAAGAAATCTCCACTTCTTTTTAATGAATTTTTTTAATTAAGCTGCTAATTTAGTGGTGTGAGTATAAGAGATTATTATACATATATTAGGGATTCAAATTTTAACAATCTCAATCATTTGTAATAAATTTTCAATGTCCCAAAATAAAATACCAAGCTATTAAACTGAGCTTCATGAATTAGAAATTATATATTTTTTCTGGTGCAAATTATTCACTATTCGATAGCTACATTGAGTTTCAATTAAATTCATACTCGAGTGGATGGATTCATAAAAAGATAAACTGTATATTAATTGTTCTATTAATAGAGAATTTAAGATTTTGAGATTATTATCATATGATATTTGAATTGACAAAAGTAACAGACAGCTGGGCTAGTGATGGATGGAGTCCCGATACGACATTAATTTAATTTGCCTGTTGTTTTGGGGCTTTTTTTTAACTAAATTAATCAATCAGAGCTGAGTGGAATGTCATTTATTGACAAGTAGACCTCCATAGACAACCATTTCCGATCCACCTCTCCATCTTTTTATTCTCTAAGATTTCTCTTTTTAATTATATATATTTGGTGAAATGATAAGCTCTTTTCATTATGCTTTCTCCCCATTAAATTGGGGAAAACAAAAAGATTTCTCAGTTATACATCTCCCTGCCAAGAAAAACTTATAAACCTGTGAATCTCAAATCCATGTGTAAGAAACACAATACAATATCACTTTCATACTGTTGAAAACAATTCTCAATCATATAAAATGGGATGCATTTAAATAAATCAATCCCTTGAAACAAGTTAAAAGGAATTGTATACAGCTAGCCTGGTTCTATAAACTTTTGTATGCATATCTAATCCAAACCATTAAGAAAAAAGAAGTAAATAAAAATTTTAGAGATTAATAAAAATGATATCAAGAAATAAAAATTTGAGATTGCAGAGTCTCTAATGCCCAACTCCAGGACTTGGAACAGAGTATCGTAGAACCCGATTGGTAGAAGCAACATGCCTTTGGAAAAGCTGTTCATTATTTAGTGTAGCATGATCTTTCTTGCTAAGAGAAGGAGATGGTATACCGCCCTTAGGAAGGGCACTGAAAATTAAGCTAGCAAACGAAGAAGAAGGGACAGTATTAGATTTGTTGTCCTCCTCTGTAATGATCAAAAGCTTCCTGCCCTCTATATTTAACACAAATAATGCAGCGAAAATCAGCAAGAAAAATAGCGGCAAGGCACAACAACAAGAACGAGCCATAAGTGTCTGTAGAAATGTTTAAAATAGAGAAAATTGTAACCGAATTTTGTTGCTAAAGCAGAGAAAATGTTAATTTTGTAGTGTTTGTTTTGGACGGTTGGTCCGGGTTTTTATATACAAAAGTGTGGAGAGAGAAATTTGTTGAGATGAAAAAAATGTCGTTGAAAAAGGAATCAAATTATAAAGGTATATGTGGATTTAAAATTTAATTATTAATTGATTAATTTTATTTTTTAATTATAATTATATTTAATTCATTATGAAGTTGAATCTTATTATTTATGAGCCTAACTTCTTTTCATTTACATTATTATTTATTATCGAAAATTTAACATGATATTAAAATAAATTTTTATTTTAATTTATTGAGTTGAGATATGTTAATTTTTAATTAGCTTTAGTTTATTAGTAAGGGGCTGAGATCTATTAATTTTCAATTATCCGTAATTTACTGGTAATCCATCAAACTATCAAATTATTTATCAATTACTTATATGCTGATAATCTATAAAAATTTCACATCAAAAAAGTAATTAAATTATAAAATATATATATAAATTTAAGGTTAAATTATCTATTAATTATTTCTAATTTTTAGCTATAACCTATTTTTAAAATTAAATTATATTTTTTATAGGACTGACCTTCTCTCATTTTGTCATTTAATCTATTATTGAGAATTTAACAAAATTCAGGCATTAGGGTGTTACAACTAGAGAGAGAAAGGGGGAGAGATTGCTTTTTTTTTTGCCCTCTTGCTCTTTCTCATTTCCTTACATATCTGAATTTTATTTTTTCAGTCAATGATATGATTGCAGTGATTAGCGATTCATTGGCTTTTTTACATTAGTAATAATAGAACGTACTATGGAAGAATTAGGCAGAAATTTGTAGCCAAGTTTCCTATATACTCACGACGAAGTAGGAAATTAATTTAAGATGAATAAAAAATAAAATTTTATATATTAGTGTTAAGTTTATATAAAAAATAAGATTTGAATGAATTAAATAAATTTTTTTTATAAATTATATATTAAATTTATATAAAAAATTGAATAAATTAAATTTAAATGAATGAAGTGAAAATTTTTTTATTTTTTATTTTGGATAGTTCAGGTATATTGACTCTTCCCTGAATATACGTGTTTTTGCCAATTATTAAGCTTCATCGGAGCCATAATAACTTCAAAGCTGAAATTTTAGGTCATGGTTGATTGGTCAATTAGGTTTTATTTCAGCGATAAAATTAAAATTGAAGTGTTAAAAAGATATTTATTTGATTTTTAAATTTATCTTTTTCATATTTTAGCATTATTTTTTATTTACATTTAATTATATTATTTGATATAATTATTAATTTAATACTTATCAGTTTTTAGTGATTTTAAAATAGTGAAATATATTATGTCTTTTATAATTAAGTAAATAAACATATTATAAACCATAATTTATTTAAATAGAAATAAAAGTATATCTATTTATTTCAAATAAAATGAAACCATTGTTAAAAAAAAATTAAAGGGTTTTTTGATAAATTAAATTTTTATTAATCATACATGAAAATCACATGCGATGCCTTATTGGCTAAAAGTTCTTGGAGGCCTCAATTCCACAAAATTTAGCTGTAAAGCATCCACGTTTGGCATTAGCATAACAGTTAAATCAAAGAGTCAAAACATTGTGAAAAAATTATGGAAATGAAGAATTGACAATTGTCTCAATCTCATAGAAAAAAAAAATCACAAATTTCCTAAATAGTGGTCCATATGAACCCAAAGGTAAAGGGTGATGACTAGTTTCTACTTTCTACTAAATTCTTGTCACCATCTAAAATAGAACTCAAAAACAATTCTTAGCCAGCACTCCCAAAGGTTGAGCAAGAAGTGTATCCTTTAAAGTCGCTGAAAAAATAATATCCGTTATGTTAATTGAGGCGGTATTTGGATAAAAATTAGCGTTTTGTTAAAATAATTAATTTTATTAAAAATGAGCGTAAATTATAAAATTTTTTTCTCCAATTTTTAAAATTTGTATTAAATATTAAAAATAATCTAATTTTCTTTTTTTACCTAAACACTTCAAAAACTACAAAACTCCTTAACTTTTTCCTAAAACACAGTTTATAACGTTTAGCTTCCTATTCAAACACTCTCTGAAAAGAAAATATAAAATTAAAAAAAAAATTATAGACTATCCGAGCTCGAGTCTTTTTATTAAGCCGGCCAAATTAGCTATGAATTGGCAATAAGCCAATAATATAAGCCAAAACCTGTAAATTTACAAGGAGAAAAATAAAGTATGATGGATCCCAATCACCGTTAAATTTATAAATATATATTTTTTAAAAATAGAAATAAGATGATGCAATGAAACAGTTTGACCATATAGAGATATCAAAATCAAAAATATGAATCACTGATAATATTAAAATTTAAATTTGATTTCAGCTTAGTCTAATAAAAAACAGTTTAATAGTTCACATACATTATTCTTCTATCAATAACACGTCATTTTTCAGCTAAAATTTTTATTTAAACCTCTATTTTTATAAATTTATCTATTTTTTCTATATTTTGTAAATTTTGTTTCCTTAATTATTTTTAATAAAACTATATATTTAAGATTTGATCATTTTAATTATGATTAAATCTCTATAATTATGTAATTTATTAGATTTATTAAAAAAAAAAGTTAATATTTTAACTTATAAAATTTTTGAGACCTTCTCTATATAATTTTTGTTAGTCCTATAATTTGAGATAACTTACGATCAAATAATATA
The DNA here is from genome assembly GCA_948193065.1 of Aleurites moluccanus. Lineage (NCBI taxonomy): Eukaryota > Viridiplantae > Streptophyta > Magnoliopsida > Malpighiales > Euphorbiaceae > Aleurites > Aleurites moluccanus. The sequence goes on from CANXYC011672243.1 coordinate 69,048, forward strand.
TTTTTCTCTCTAAAAGATATTTTCTTTTAAATTTCAGTATTTTTATTTTGAATCAACTAACTTTAGGTTTGGTTTAATTATAGAAAATATTTTTTATTTTTTTTTAGTTTTCATTTTTCAAATTGAAAGTTAGAAAATAAGAAAATATGGTAAATTTTCTTTCTATTTAAAGTTTTCTCTATTTTCGTTTTTATTTTTAATATTTTTTTTATCAAATATATAATAATTATTTTTTTATAAATATTTATTTTAAAAAAGAATGAAAAATATTATAAAATAATTTTTCATAATATAGTTTAATTTTAGAACACTTGAAAAATTAACTCCAAATTTTTTATTTAGAAAATCTTGATAACTAAATATCAAATTTCAATTTTTTATTTTTTTAAAATAATTTACTAGAAAATAACATTTGCTTTCCACAATTAAATAAGGTCTTTATATTTAATTATCTGATATTTATTTATGAACAAGTAAATTTTTAAAAAATTTTCGCTATGTTAAGAATATTCTTGATGAAATTATACTAATTTCATTATTTTGTATAATTTGATCAATTTTTTAATCTCTGCCGGTCAAAATTTTTACACGAAATTGAATTTGTTAATCATAAATAGTATTTTAATTTAATGGTAAAATAATATCATTTTATAATAAGGTAAAACATTTCAATATTTATATATGTATGGACGGAAGTATATGGGTTTAGGTGGACTTAGATATCACCAAAAATTATATTAACTTATGATTAAGTCAAATCCATCTTTTAACATAAGAAATTTTTTTAACCCATCAAAATCTAACTTTTTATAAAAAAAATTTCAGTGCATCTAAAATTAATTTTTTAATTTCATCTTTATATATATATTTACTTTCTTTGCGGACGCTTAAAAAGAAAAGAAAAGAAAATTTGTTCTTTACTTTCTTTGTGTTTTTTTTTAAACATAAAATGAATATTTATGAGTGGTGTAGCTTATTTTGAAAATTTTTTATTTATATTAAATATATATATTCATCTAATAAGATAAAAACATATAAATAAAAATAAATAAATATATTTTTTATTAAAAAAATTAAAAAAAATTATATTAATTAAAATATCTTATAAATTATCAAGAGATAAATTTTTGCACTCATTCTAAATTTTGAGCCGTCCAATTATTTATTGCTACTTATTTGCATTTAGAAAGCACCATGTAGGCGTCCAAACTCTTCCGTATATCACTGTGCAGGACATGCACCTGCCTTGTATTATTACCCCTTCACTCCCTCTTCCTATGAATTTAGCAACTTCTGCAACCAAATTCACTTCTCATCCTTCCAATAAATTTGTATATGTGGAATGCACCTACTTGGGTTTTTTTTTTTAATATAAAACGCAAATAAATTACATGAATTAAATTTAATACTACTCAATCGGATGTAGCCTGGTCATCAATTATTAAACTTGTTTATGGAATGAATTTAAATTTAAAAAATATTAAATTTTTTAAAATACAAATTACTATATAATATTTAACTCATTCTCATTTTTTATAATTACTTGATTCATTTCAATTAACATTATAAATTTATAAATTTTTTATTTTTTTATCATTGAAAAAAATTAAAGATATAATTATAATATTTGAATTTGTATTTTTTACTATGAGATATATTTTACTATTTAGATCATATATATTTATTTATATTAAATTTATATTTAAATGATATAATACAAATTTGAATATAATTATCTTTTCATTTAAAAACTAAAAATATAATTTTTAAATAGTCTATTATTTCTTTTAAAGTGTGTTTATAGTCACGGGGGAATGTTTTCCACCCCATGCTGAACTTGTATTGTCACGCATGGCACAATTAAGAGATGTAAGTATGATTTTGTTTTATATACAGAGAAATTAAAGTCAACAACAACTCTCTTATTGTACCTCGTAAACTGGGAAACACACAGTAATTTTTCATGTGTTATATTTTAGAAATTTAAAAAATTTTATAAAAAATTTTAAAAATTATAATTTGATAATATTTGATATAATAAATTTAATAATATATTTTTTATGCCAAACAAAAATTAAATGGATAGCAAAAAAAATACATTATAAATATATTAAATTTAGACTGTTAGATTTAATACACAAAATTTATAATATATTTTTTGCTATTCATTTAATTTTTGTTTAATTCTAAAAATATATCATTAGATTCATTATATCAAATATTATCAAATTATAATTTTTAAAAATTTTTATAAAAATTTTTAATTCCTTAAAATATAATATACTAAAAATTATTATGTAAAAATATACAATAACCCCTCAACCCTATTTCATTTCATTAATTAATGTTCTTTCAACAAGCGGGGATCCATAACAAAATGATATCAATCCTATAAATTATAAAAAGTTTTAAGCAGGCAGGGATAAATGCATGTTTGAAATTTAAAAAAAAAATTCTTAATATATATTAAAATATATTTAATTTTTTTAAAAAATAATTTTATTCCTAAATTTTCTTAAAAAAATTACATTATTTCTCAAAATTTTAGAACTAAGTCCCCATAAAATTTAATATTTAAAATTTATATTATAATTTTTAGTTCTTAAAATTTAACCTAATTAACATTTGTATTTTTATTTTTTAAAAAATAACTAATTAGTGTATACATTTTGATTTCGTAAAACACTTTAATTATTCTATCAATTTTTTTTTCATTTTTTCATTAAATTTTAATAAAATGACTAAAATACCCATATTTCTTCATTGTTCAAATTTTTACTTTTTAATAAATTACTTTTAACTCCTAAAATTTGATATAATTAGCACTTATGTTCATATTTTTTAAATTTAATTAAAATAAAAAATATATATGAATATTTTTTTATATGAAATATTTATACAGATTTTTTTAATTTTTAATTTTTCATATTTAATTTGAAATAAAAATAAATAAAATTATATTAAATTTAATTAAAATAATTGTTTTTATTTAATTATTTAATTTATTTTTTATATTTAATCTGAAATTAAAATAAATAAAATTACTTTAATTAGATAATTATTTTTATATTATTATTTAATTTATTTTCTTATTTATTTTTAATTTAAAATTAAATTAAATAAAATTACTTTCATTTATTGAAAATTAATTTTTGTATATTACTTTTATACATTTAATTAAAATAATTATTTTTTGAGTATTTTTAATTAAAATTAAAATAATTTTTTAGTATATTTAATTAAATTAAAAATAATTAAAAAATTTTATTTTTTCTCTTATTTTTATATATATACAAGGTTCTTTTTTAATTTTAATTAGATATACAAAAAATAATAATTATGTTAATTAAATATATAAAAAAATAATTATTTTAATGAAACATACAAAAAATAATTTTTAGTTGATGAGAAGTAATTTTATTTATTTTAATTTTAAATTAAATATAAAAACAAATTAAATTAAATAATTATATAAAAAATAATATTTTTAACTAAAATTATTTATTTTATTTTTTAATTAAATAAATTAAGATATTTATTTAATTTTGATTAAATAAAAAGGCAAAAAAGAGAAAAAGAGAAAAAGAATAAAAAATCTAGACAATAATGAATAGGGGTATTATTATCATATTACTATATTTCTTTTTATTTTTAATTTTTTAAACAACAATGGTAAAAAAATTATATAGAATGACTAAAGTGTCTAAAAGAATTAAAATATATGAATTAACTAATTAGTGTTTCAAAAAATAAAAATACAAGTGTTAATTAGTTTAAATTTTAAGTATTAAAAAGTAATTTATCCTTTTTTTTAAAATATATTCTAATTTAATTATTTTATTTTCTAATCTAAAATATATTTTATATTAACTTAATGTTGGATATCCGAATCGGATCGCCCATAATGAGAAATCCGATCCATAGGATCTTGAATAATTGCTTATTGATAGTTATGGATTAAAATAAAAGATAATTTTCCACTAAGGAAAAATTATCTACACATTAAAAAAACAAAAAAAATACAGAGAAAACTCCTTCCTCTTTAATCTCTCTGCAAACAAAAAAATAAATAAATTTAAGTTATGAAATTAATTAAATTTTTATTGGGTGATCCTCAATTGATCTGCAAACAATCCATTTTTATAAAAAAGAAACTCTAAATTTTTTGTCTTTTTCATATTTCATTTGAAAATAATACACTTTATTAAAAATATGTTAGAAAATATAAAAAATAATTAAAAAATATAAAATATGAGAGAATTAAGAAAGTAAATGAAAATTAAAATAATTAATGAACTAAAATAATAAATAAATTATAAATTTTAAAATATATAAAACAAATTATTAAAAATTAAATATTTTATAATTATGATATTTACTATATTACGTAGTAATACTGAATATCTGAGTTCAATGTGGCCACTATTGGATTGCAACCGTGACAAAAAAATAAAAAATTAAAAAAATTGTACATTTCCTTGATTTTCTAGTCGATGCGACTTTCAAGTTGTCTTCAAACAAGAAAATTATAATGCAGCCACGAAGAGCTCCCATGTCTGTCCTTGTAAGTTAAATATATATGAAAAAGCACCATCTAGTCCCAATCCTTTTGTTTTTTAATTTTTATTAATTTACTGATTAATAATAACACAAGGTTTATTTTAAATTTTAATAAGCTAAACAAATGAAACCCATAAATCTTTTACTCGGTTGCTTCTGAGCACCATTTTCATTCGTATTTTTCAGTTTTCCCAATCAATTTTTAATCACCTCCTTCGACTAGGGGGTGATTCCCTCCGCCACTTCCGCTTCCTTCCTCAACTTACAACGAGTTGATTATCGACAAAAGTAGTTTCATTGGACAGAAAATGGTAACGATATCAAGAGGAAAAACATTCTGATATTAAATTTTTAAATTTCTAAAAATGATAACCAGACTCAATCAAAATTAAAAAAAATATATATATAATTAAATTAATTTGAATCGAACTAAGTATTTTCAATTTAATTATCAATTATAATCGAATAGTTATAATTTATAATTTAAATATTTATTAATATAAAATAAAAAATTTTATTAATAAAAATTTATTAGAATAATATATTATTGTTAAAAATTATAATTTATACATTAATAAATTATAAATTTTATTATTTGGATTAGTTCGGTTATTAATTTTAGATTGTGTTTGAATATATATATATTTAAAATTTCATATTTCAAATATATAATTTGAAATTTATAAATTTATAAATTTTTTATTTGAAGAGGTTAAAAAATTTAAATTTTTAAATTTTTTTAAGAAAATAAAAATTTTAGATTAAAGATGAAAATAATAGATTTAAAATAATTAGGTAAAAAATTATTTAAAATATTAAATTTTTAAAGGATTATATTTTAATTAAAAATTTAAATCAAATTCAAATTTATCTAATTTTAATAATTTAAATAAAAAAATTAACTTAAATCTAAATACATATTTCAAATCTTAATCATCCAAATATTTCATATTTTTATCATCCAAATCGAGGATTACTGTACAGTGCAAGAGGCTTGTTTACGCACAATGTAAGTGCCTTTTGTCGGCATGAAATGGTATAATATTAAAATAGATAAAATATAATAATAATTTTGTATAAATTAATGAATAATGATCCCTTGAATTGTTCATTCATGTCAGCAGCTCAGGTATTTGGCTTTCTACAAGAATTTTCTGCTTCCACTGCTCCTTTGAATATCAGACAGAAATTCTAGACATCACTTTGAAATGTTCATTAATTATGCATCAAATTTTATCAACAAGGAATAATCATGTCCTTTTAAAATCTCCTTCATCAACTTAAACTTAAATATAGGGAGTTAAATTTTTTTTAATTCTTTCAATTTATTGAAAGTTTATTATGAACCTAAATCTTATTATAGATTACACGATGAGAAGTAATATGTCTTTTTAGCATCAAATGGCAATTTTCATAATTTGAAAGACTCCAATATTAGAATTTTTGAACTCCTGTAAAAGTGAGAGAACAAATCAGATCAGATATAATTCATAATTTATTTAATATACACTTTAAAATCACAGATACACTGTAATTTTTTTTTTTCAGGGAACACAAATGCATTATGCAATTTACTGCTAAATTTTTTTTTTATGAAGTTAACACAATAATTATTGGAATATAAATAGGGCCAAGGCCACATCAATGGGTTAAAGTCTAAATTTGCCAACTGATACACCCAAGTACCCAACAAACACCAATATTATGAATCAACCTAAAAGCTTGTGGCAGTTAGAGTCCAGCCCATTCTGCAAAATTCATGGCTTTAAAACTTCCAGAGTTGACACTTGATAGCGGACAATGGAAAATTCAAACTTGCCTGTGATCTCAATTAAGCGCTGCAAAACAAATATCAACTACAACAAAAGAATGATACACTTCCATATAACCATGCTGCTACTATAATTTCTTTCTCTTTGTTCATGGAGTGCTTTTGTTATTCTGCCAAACTATCATAACCACAACTTCCTTTGATCTTTAATCTTCAGATATGATTATTAAGTGAATTTTTGCCAGTATAATTCCTTTACTATGAATGTTCTCATGTTATTTTATTTTCTTGATTATTCTTTGTGGGTTCTTTGAATTGCTTTTGTAATTGTGTATCAAGTAATACTGTTATTGATTTTCTTGATTACTTTTTGTAACACCTTCTTTTCAAGTCGAGTGTTTCTTGTTTGAAGCTGTTAGAATTTTGGGTTTCTAAATTGTTATTATCAATTGGGCATTGTTTTTTTCAATGCATGGGCACTAAGTTATGATGTAGAATTCTTGAATGTATCATAGTGCTTATAACAGAAAATTATTAGGCGTTCTTGAACATGAAACCCTTTGTAATTAGTCCGGCGAATAACTTCATATAACCATATATGTTTGGCTGGATTAGTCCGTGCCTTAAACTCGTTTCTCCAAATTTTCAATGCGAGTCCATGTTCAGATGTTTTTTAATAATGAATCAGTTGATCCCAAAATATGATCTTCGAGTCTCGTTCTTGAAGTTGGAAGTTTGGAGTTTCATGACTAGACTATTGATTTTGTAACTCTGTTGAACTGAAATTGATGCATGAGCATGGTATTCTCTATTTTATGTGCACTATTTCGTGTTGAAATATGAGTATTTTCACCATATAACTTGATCAACTATCACTGCAGGGTTCTTCATTACCTATCGGTACCAAATTGTCCAAAAACTCTAATCATGCCCAGTTGTTGTCCTCTTCACTTTCTAAACGATTTCTTCAAATCAATGACAGATTGCAGTATCAGCAAAAATCAGCTTTTTTAACTCTGAACATATAGAGGGCACATATTAGCAGAAGCTGTAAAGCAAGGTTGGGGTTTTGGCATAAGTTTTAAAACGTTATGTTTCTCCAATGGACCTCCATCTCCTGCTAAGGTTGGATACATTTTGTCTGTTCTTTTTTTTTTGGGGGAATTTTATCTCATGAAACCATAAAATTTCAAGAATACTTAACAAATTGTAACTTCCTATCCTTGAAGTTCTTTGAGTTTCTAGTTGAGAAATTATCCAGTTCATCACCTGGTGAGCCACAAAGTGCAATGAGCAGTTCTGGCATTGTCCTTGTAGTTGGAGCTACAGGTGGTGTTGGCAAAAGAGTAGTTGATGTCTTATGGAAGAAAGGATTGCAAGTTCGAGTATCGGTATATGCTCGACCTTCTTCAAGTAGTTTTTGTGCAATCTTAGTTCATTGCAGTATCTGGAATAAAATGTGCAAATATAGAAGAGATTTATCTTATAAGGCTTCCTTCCACTTATTTTTTGTTCTTGTATCAAATTTTTCTCAGGTCAGAAATGAAGAAAAGGCGAGAAAGATGTTGGGCTCAGATATTGACTTGGTGAGCTGGCTGCTGTTCTGAAGTATAAACCACAGCATGGTGATAAATACAATGATTGCAATTATTACATTTAACTTTCTCATTTTTCTAGCTGACAAAGCTGCCAGTCTCATCCATAATATTGCTTTAGAAAATGGTCTTGGCTATGGCTTCATGATCAGAAAGTATACAAAGTCTGAGTTTTAGCTATGTTGTCTTTAGACAATTACTTATCAGATGGCATGGGCAATTATGGATCTGGTAAAAGATGAAACTATTGGTACTCAACCTTAGAGTGAAACTGATATTTGAGCATTAGACAATGCATATATGCATCTGCAAAAGTAGCCTACTTACCTTAACTATTTAGTTTGAGAAAATAGCCACTTGGGTTAAGCATTAGGTCCCAAGGAAGGTGATACTCCTGACAGGTCAAAATATAGTCAAGTATGGTTTTGAACATCTTTGGCAATAATGTTATAATTTTTTTTTGCTTGTAATCATATATCTGGGCCATGATCATGGGTCTCAATCAAAACATTATCAATTTGCTGTCTCTTTTTCACCATTTCAAGTTTTTATTTCTTTTTTAATTTAGGCTTCTGACTTTCAGTTATGATGTGCAGGATATCAAGTTCTTGAACCAGAGGTACAGAAATGATTGTCTATCTTGTGTCTTTAGAAGTAAATTTATCTTCCCTATTAGCTTTCCCATTTTTCTTGGCATTATCAATTTATTGTCTGTTAATTAATGTGAGGCTGGGTCTGATTGATGAAAGCAGATTAAAAGTGTTTCACCTGAAATGGTGGAGTATGTTGGTATGAAGGATTTGATTAATGCTGTCAAAGGGAAAGCTGGAATTCAAAATGGGAAACTGATATTTGGATGCGAAGGTACACCAAATTCCTCAGCTAGTCTTTTTAGTAACATGCTTTATAATCATTTAAATGCCAAAGATAAAAACAAGGTTAAAAATTATTTTTTGTGGAACATTTATCCAACAATGTATTGGTTTAGTTGATAATGACTCAGCCTCGGTACTTAACCTGCATTACTTGAAATCTTATTTTGGTTATATGTAGTCAATTAGTAGTTTTTGTTTTTGTCTTCCTTCCTCCTCCTCTAACTAAGTTGCAAAACATCAAATCTGTTGAAAGAAAAAGCTCGATCTCCTTTACCAATTTTAACCTTTCCTGAAATGCAAAACCTATGCTTATAATATGTCAGGTTTATCAATGTTCTCCAATTGAGATTCTTTCTCAAACTTGCATTTTAGCAGAAAACAGTTTTAAAGATCTACCTTGGGGTGCTTTAGATGATATTATAATGGGAGGCATTAGTGAAAGCACATTTCAAATCGACACAACTGGTGGGGAAAATGGTGAATCAACTGGTATTTTTAAAGGTTTGTTTCATTAAACTCTGCTGCCCAAGTAGTTTTCTATTAGCAATTTTTTTTTTCCTTGTGTGTTTGTTTCTGGTCAGGTGTTCTTTCCACGGCAAATAATGGAGGCTTCGCTAGTATCAGAACTAGGGTAATCTGCAGCATTTTTTCTTGACTGCACTTTGTTTGTGCAAGACATCGTTTGCTGTTTGTCAATCACCTCTAATTTGTTTAACTAGCCATAATTTGATCAGTGATACTGTCACTGCTAAATAGAACATGGTAATCTATTTAACATTTTTTTTCTTTTTTCAAAAAAAATAAATAAATAAATTACTAACTATCATTCAAACTGAGTCCATTAAGCCTTTCTTTAGAATCTGATCTATATAGTTTTCATTGTATTGTGCCATTTTCAAAAGTTTAGAGAAGTTTGAAAACCATCTTTGGCTTTCCAAACCATATATAAAGCCTGTTATTAATACGGCTAAGGGGTTATAATTTATGATCCACATATGCACTTTTACATTCCTTGTCATATGTACTTCTACATTCTTTGTCTTCAACTCCATATTGTTTAATCTCTTTAGTCTTCTTGGTCTCTGAAATTTGGTAGTGTTGGCCTAGATTTTGATGTTCAATCTTTTATAGTATTTTGCTGTTCAACTGCAACATCATATCAGATTATGAAGTCCTGCACTTAAACCAAAGACTTGTCAATTCTACTGAACATTATATGTTGTTGAATATAGTCGAATACAAAAAATTTTAGGATTGGCGCAATTATAGGGGTACAATGCTAGAATTTTTCGAAATGAGCCTTCACTACATATTAAAAGTTCAAATATCATCAGTTTTGGTTATGTGAGGCACAGCCTCTTCCAAGCAATGTCATTCTACCTTTTTCTTTCAGTAAAATTGGTCGTGGTTAAAACTATTTGGCAGAGAACAGTGATGGATGTCTTGCTTTAGTTTAGCAAGTCTATGTGATAATGTAAATCTACATGGATTTCTTCAGGATTTTGCAGCACCCGAGGACCTTTCTGCATATGATGGTTTGGAACTGTGCCTTAAAGATGATGGTTGCAGGTATAAACTTATTATCCGCACCAGCCGTGATTGGGACACTGTTGGTTATGCTACTAACTTTGACACTGTTGAAGGGCAATGGCAATCAGTAAGAACTATCATAAACTCCTTTTGACTGGCTCTGTTAAAGAACTATGGTTTCAATTAAAGCTTCTTTTACCAGATAGGCCTGCCATTTTCTTCTTTGAGGCCAATATTTTGAGCTCAGACTGTAACAGATGCTCCTCCATTTGGTCCAAGCAATATTGTATCATTGCAGGCATTCCATCTCTGTTAAGTATTGTTCATTTTCTGCACCACCAGCTTCTTGCTTTTTGTCAATTAACCATATATAATTTCAGCTTATGTTTAGCAAGTTTGAGTATGATGGGAAACTGAATCCAACTTTTGTGGAAGGCCCATTTCAGCTTCCGGTGTCAAGCATAAAGGCCTTTATAAAGAATCCTATAGCTCCCTTCCAGGTTTAACATTTGTTGTCTTGTTTCCTCAACTTTCTGAATTTCGTTGATCTGCTGAAAATTTTAATTTGGCTTTGGGTTGTCACTTGTAGGTTTGTGCATGTGAGCTCTGCAGGAGTAAGCAGGCCAGACAGACTAGGTCTTGATCTCAGTAAACAACCTCCTGTTGTATGCTTGAACAAGGAATTGGGTTTTATCCTCACATTCAAGTTGCAGGTGGGTCAGTATTTATGGGAAAGCTGTTTATATCAGTATGTAAATTCTGTTACCTTGGCATAGTGTAGTAGTTTAATGATATATTTGGGACTGCAATGTTGTTAATGAAGTACTGGAACTTCTGAAATCTGAATTTCACTGAACCATCTAGTGTAATCACATGAGTCATGAAGTCAAACCTTAGACCCAATTGACTTAGCTGTGAGGAGAAGGGCAGAAGACTGAAGGTTAGGAAAAAAGATGTTCATTTTAAATATCTGATGTGTAACTGGCCAAAAATTGAAAATCTCAGCGTTCAGAACTACTTGAAATTTTCTTTCTTTGAACTCACTAACTTTATGACAGGGAGAAGACACTATGCATGAAAGTTGCATACCATATGCAATTGTAAGGTCTTGTGCTAAAGTGGGGATCCTGCTGGAGCAGATCTCATTTTTGACCAAGGAGACAATATAACGTATAGCATGAATGGAAGTTTAACATTTCTTTTCATGTTTATATGTTGCTTAAACTTTATAGGATCATATTCGATGGTATAGAAGAATATTCTTTGTTGGCTGGAAGTTGCCCTCAGTTTTAGTACAAATGATTGGCGAAACATCTGTTAATTTTTGTGATATATGCAGGGCAAAGTATCAAGGGCAGAGATTTCTCAGATATGTGTTGCTGCTCTGGAAAGCCCATATGCATGTGACGAGATATTTGAGGTCCCAGTTTCTGATATTGCATGTTGATTTTGATTCCACTTGAGCATTCTGGTTTTTCTATTAATATTGTTAAATGCTCACTTGATCTCTTGGAAGTGTGCATGAAATAATTCTTCTATTTAAATGATTCTCCATATATATAATTTGCTGGTTTTGAGCTAAAATTCATTTCTTTGCCAGCTTCAATTTTGGACAACATTTTTTATTTATGTTTCTTTTGCAGGTTAAAGTGTTAGTGAACCATTTACAGTGGACCCAGAAACCCACCTCCAGAGAAGGATTACAACAAATATTTTAAAACTTTGAAGGATGGAATTACAGGGAAAGAATACCTAGAATGTATTCCTGTTCCAGTTTAATTCCCCCAGATAACAGGTTTGCTCTCAGCATCTCCTGTGAGTGATAGATGTGACGATTAGCATTTTCACTTTCATCTGGATATATGATTCAACAAATGGAAACTCTAATTACAATCTGAATAAACAATAATGAAATCTGTCTTATTTTCCCCCTTAGTCCTAATAAAGTTGCTGAACTAGCTTATTTTAGTCCAAACATTCCAAAAGAAGGGTGGCCTCCCTACCAGGAAATAATGAAGAACTTGATATCTTTCAGGTTATAAGCCTACTGACTACAAACCGTGAAAGGGAAATGATGAGTTTGGTTCTGTTTGATACATGAAGTTTTAATCTACAATTATGTGGGATGTTGAGTTAAATGCAGGTTATAGTTTGAAAGGGTATTCTGTTCAATTTCCTCCATATTGGACACAAATCATACTAAAACGTTTGCATATAAATAAGCTTACATGCATATTTCTATTTTATGCTGGTTTTAGTTACTAAATGGACTATTTATTCTTTGATGCACTGGAGAAAATCAGAGTGACTAAGCTTAACAACATTGATTAATAAATATAGTACTACATAATTAAGTCTACTCAAATTTTCATTAATACCACAACAATGAATTTTATTATCTATTTTGTTCTTGCAGATCATATCTGTAATCAGAAAATAATGAAGCAGAGGCTTGTATAGAAATCATTAAGCAGCCTAGCACGTAAAAATATACTGACTGAGGAAGTTGAAGCTATTAGTGATTAATGTTGGGGTGAATGCTTAAAGAAGTGCAATGGAACAAATGACTACCCTCAGATACTTTTTTTGTGTACTTTAAAACTGTATATAAACCAAATTTCTTGTATCCGTTCACATAACAATTTGATATTTGAACATATAATCTGACATCTGTCTGCAAAATATGTTGATTGGTGTGCATGGCAGATTGAAAGAGAACAGAATTTTTGCATATTGAAATACATGCAGTACTTGGGACATGGATGTTGAGGGAACAGGGTGCTTGCTTTGGCATGCAGCTGCAGGTGTGCAGGTGCAGCCTCAGGCTTTTGCTGAAATTGTGTGAGAACATTTATCAATAAAGTTTATGTTAGTCCCTTGTTTAGAAGATAGAATGCTAATGTTAATTCCTTTACCTATATATCTATATAAGCATTTTTACAAGCAAACGTATTATGGAAAAATTCTAATATACTTATTATTAGTAATCTTTTTATAAATCAAATCAATCACATTTTGATATTTTAAAAATTTATCATGAATATACTTAATTACTTAGTCAGTACAACCAGGGGCGTAGCTACTTAATGACCGGAGGGGGCCAAGGCCACCCCCGGTCCACCAGTAGCAGTATATATAAATATGTATATATATGTGGCTTTGTAAAATGGCATGGCCTTTTAATTTTTTTTTATTTTTTTTTTTTTGGATTTGAAAAATAAGGCATATGTTGAAATAAATATTTTTACACTGCCATATAAATTAGGTATAAAGATAGTGAGAAGTACACATGTTTTTCTCTTGTATTGCCATTTACTCAAGTATGTGTACATCCACATATTTTCTATGGAATTTTTTTTTTTTATTTCTAAATGGATATTTACTAATATCAGTTTAAGTTAATTAACCTACATTAGTAATAAGTTACATCAAAATAGGAGTACAAAAGTTATTTCAGGAGATTGAGTTCTATTTAGAGAACAATGTCCATCTATTATTTTTAATTACATAATAATATTTAAATTATTTGATAAGAATAAAATATGTAATTATATTTAAATTAGTATAAATTTATTAATTTATGAGAAATTTTTTAGAAATATTTGATTTATAATATATATACAACTTATTAATAATGTCTTTTTTTTAAGTATTTAATTTTTTTTATAAAAAAAAAAAAAAAACCTTACAATATATGAGACACTAATTATCATTTTTTGGTCTTGCAATTTTATTTCTGGCTTTACTCCTGAATACAACGACACTGATATCTCTTTTATATTCATATGTAATTTTTTTTAATTGAATTTGATGTGCACATCATATATAGCTAAATCTTTTTCAGTAGTGAATATGAATGTGACAAAAGTAAAAACAATAAGAAAAAAAATAAGAAAAAATAAAAAGGAAAAAGACGCAAGATGCATAGAGCATCTTTTTTTTATTTATTTTATATTGATTAATTTTTAAAATAAAATAATTAAGCAGATCTTTTGATGGGAATGAATTTACGTCAGCCTCGACTTGTTATGCTCATCGCATGCAAAGGTTTCACTCTTTGGACCCACCAGTCTTCGCTGCCTGAGCTACGGGTGAGCCGAAATTCATGAAATAAAATCAGATTGGATTTAAATCGATGTATTCATTTTAATTAGATTAATAATTTATTTTAATTTAAATTTCAATATAATTTAATTTTTATTAAAAAAATTATAAATAATTAAATCGATATAATTATATATATTATTAAAAAATAAATTATTTAAATTATCAAACTGAAATAGATTAATTTTATTATTTTTATATATATTTTAATTAGATAAAATTTAATTTATTTTTAAATTTAATTTAATTTTCTATAATTTAAATTTAATTTATTTATCATTCATTTTAATTTAAACTGAACCATCTTAATATTCACCTCTAGTCGGACGGTATTTGTCGGAGGTTTTATTCTCTTTTGAACCAGGTTGTGCACGTCATATCCACGTAAGTGGCGGCTCCTTCTGCCTATCACGTGGCTAACACCTTATGGGAATGTGATGGGCATCAGCCATCTCATGAATGGTCCAAAAATGTCAAACGTATTGTGTGTATATATATATGCTTATTTTACCCTCTCTCTTTTGTTCTTCTTTTTACATTTTTTTTTTGGGGGTAAAACAAGGCTATTTCTTTTAAAAAATAAAGTAACCATTTTACCAACTCTATTTATGATATTGTGGCTTCTAGTACAAAGGCATACGCATTGATATTTAAATAACTTGTCATTTTGTGTTTGCATTTAATTCCCTCTCTGTGGCTTACCTTGTTTGTGTTTTGAAGATAAAGACTCTAAATCTATTCATCCAATTGAGTATGATTGCATTTGTGATAACATTTAGGAGAGAAAGAGTTAATTCCATTTATGTTTTTTTGATAAATTAAAACGTATTTGTTATAAAAAGAAAATGATGGAAGTTACTTTTTAATTTTAAATTAATTCAGACTTTTTTTCTATTTGATATTTTATTTAATATTTTTTTATACGTTATATTATTTATTAAAAAATATTAATTATTAAAATATTTTAAAAAATAATATAACTCATAAATATATAAATACGTATATAAAATAAAAAATGAGATATTAAATGATAAAAATCATCTTAATTGATTTTAAAATTTCTTAAAACTTAATTTGCATATTTTGAAACCTTACAAACACCCACACGGCCACACCCCTCAGAAGAAATCACAAAAAAAAAGAGAGAGAATTAATTAATCCAGAATGTAATCTGCATCAGTTTCATTGGATACTGAAAAGTCCACTAAAGAGAAAAATTGACAAGGCACTATGAGATCATGAAATGGTTGCAACCTTCCAACAAATGCAAAGAAGAATATATATATATATATATAAATAAGTTCGAAAATGAAATTAATAAAGAAATTAAAATGGGAAAATTTTCATGAAAATATATGTATTCTCTCTCTATATATATGTCTTTCAAAATAATAATGACATTTACATCTTGTAAAGAGGAAAAAAAAAGAAATTGATTCTTCTTCCTCTCTTTGTATTTGTAGTAGAAATCACCTTGAAATGTATATATTAGTACTCCTCTAACTAGCTCTTTCATGGAGGTAATTAATATGATAATTATATTCCTTTCAAAAGCACCACATTACCTGCAAAAGCTGTCAAAATTCCAAGAAACAAATTAAGATACAACTTATTCAAGATTTGAATTCAGAAAATTATAGAACCGAAAACATATATTTAATTGAATTATCACCATACATTGCAGAAGGCCAATTTATGTCTTCTATTACGTCGACGACGGTCATGATCCATTATATGTCGAAGTTTTTTAAGCATTTCTTCTTCTGTAAAAATCTGTCCTGGTGAGCTCAAGAATGCACTTCTTCTAACAGGAGGAGACCACAATCCACTTTTCGCATAATCAAAACCAAATTCACTTACATCAACGAATTTATTGAGAAGTCGGTCAGAAACAGACTTAGAAACCAACTGAATTTTCTTTGGTGAAAACTTATCAGGCAATGGGGAGGAAGAAGAAGCAGAAGAAGAAGAGACATCTTCAGAGGTAGACATTTCTTTTCTTCTTTTTAAAAAAGAAAAAGAAAAAAAGATTCAAGAAAGCTAATAAAAAAGATAACAGAAGAAGTATGTTTTAGAATGGTGGTGAAAGTCAAGAAAAGGGAGACAAAATTTTAAAGAGTGGGGTGCCAATGAATTGAAAGTGAAGGTGGGAACTATGATAAAGACGTGTATGGATGTATGCAATCATAGTGAAAAAGTGAGGTAATGGGCTAGCATAACTAAACCTACTGTTCTTTGGTGCCCTGTAATATTATTAGATTCTAAGTTTGTATAGAGCTAGCAACTTCAACATTTTTGGGTTGGTATCATTTTCGTGCATCTAAAGTTTTTATAAATTTTATCCATTGTTAGATGGACATAGGCACATATTCTTTTTTTGTGGACCCTATTGCAATCGTTCTTGATTAAGTTATAGTTTTTTCAGATTTATTTTTATATATATATTTATCTCTCTTATTCAGTCAAAATCTTATTTATTATAAATTTAATAAAATGTGTTACTTATTGTTAAAAATAAAATAAATATGAAGAAATATTTATAATAACATATAAATAGTGTAAGCATCCAGTGGTGTTATTATTATTATTATTATTTTTTTGTTTTTTATGAGTGTTTTAGATGGAGTTATATTGCTGTTAATTTTTATTATCATTGAGTTTTTTTTTTATTTTTTAATATATTTTGTAATATGAGTCCTTACTTTTAATAATTATTTCTTAATATTAATTATAAAATCAAATTTTTATTTATTTTGTTAATTGAGTTAATTTTTAAATTTTTTCAAGAAGTTATATACAATTTCATTATAGTTGCTTATGATTGTATATTCGCCAATTATATGGCTACACCTGTCTAGAAATTAGATATATATATTTTTTTGGATTTATTAGGCAACCATATCTTAAAAGGGTATTGCCTTTGTTGAGACTTATACTATTCTATTTTATTTTATTTTTATGAATTTTGTTTGATTAAATTATCCTTATAAGAGCCAAAATATTAGTGATTAGTATTAAAAAGGATGGAATTTTTTTTTATAAAATATCAAATTTGTTATTGATGTATCACTTGTTTAATTGAATGGGAAGAATTTGAATATGTAATCTCACCTAAGGAGTATTTATTTCTTATTTTGAGTGATATCTTTCCATATTATTATAATACAGTTCTTTGGCTCAAAAGTTAACATTATTAGTTATTTTATTCTCTTAATTTTTAATTCAACCCATTAAATTTTTTTATTTATAAAACTAAATTAAAAATTAAGGAAATAAAATAACTAATCCTGATAATTTTAATGACAAAATATATATTTCACCATATAGTAAATGTAATCTACTTTCTAAGTGTAAAGAATCAAAATTTTGGCATGTTGACTTTATATTATGTAACAAAACATCAAGCATTAAAGATGTGGTTTTGATCATATTCATAATTCATATATATATATACATATATTTAGGTTTTGATAAAGTCAAATTTTGAATGTTATATGACATATGTCTATAGATGTTGGATGGACATTTGCTTGGAATGTCATTTTCAATTTCGATGGGAATTGCTGAATCATGTTTATTCATGTTGTATTTTT
Source organism: Aleurites moluccanus (assembly GCA_948193065.1). Taxonomy (NCBI): domain Eukaryota; kingdom Viridiplantae; phylum Streptophyta; class Magnoliopsida; order Malpighiales; family Euphorbiaceae; genus Aleurites; species Aleurites moluccanus. The sequence goes on from CANXYC011672243.1 coordinate 87,076, forward strand.
AGTTATTCTAGAAAATTAACTAATCAATCATATATGCATTTGAAATTTCATTTTCTATGTGATTTTTATAGTTGAAAGCCGGCCACAATGAGTCAATGACAACAATTAGAGAATTGATATGAGACAAAAAAAAAAAAAAAAAAAAAAAAAAAAAAAAAAAAGGTAAAAATTTTGGCCGAATTTTAATTATTAAAAGAATTTT
>CANXYC011673367.1:0-51237 GCA_948193065.1 Aleurites moluccanus
TTTTTGTTTTTTTTTTTGTTTTTTTTTTTTTTTTTTTTTTTTTTTTTTTTTTTTTTTTTTTTTTTTTTTTTTTTTTTTTTTTTTTTTTTTTTTTTTTTTTTTTTTTTTTTTTTTTTTTTTTTTTTTTTTTGTATATATATACAATAAAATAATATTTTACAAAGTAATGGCTTCTATTACAAATATTAATAATCTCAAATAAAATACTAAGTCAATAAAAAATTAATAATTTTCATGAGATTAAAAATTTCATAGTGAGTAACAAAAAAGAATTAATATCTTTTATATTTTTTCTTACATGAATTTATTCATATACTATAAATTATTGATTAATCACCAAATTCAATTGATATTATGTTATTATATTTATAAAGTAAATTATTATATTAAATAACCCTACGTCTTATTAATTAATTCATAAAATTATTAATATTAATTTAAATTTAATGAAATTTAATTGATAAAATTGATGATATGTCAACCCATTATAAACATTTTTTTCATTTCATGATTATGTATATATATATATCACGGCGAATATTTTCTAAAAAATAAAATAAAGCTACATGCCCTTTCTGAAAGTTGAAATAAGAAAGAAAATAAAATGAAATAAAAGTTATTTTTAAGAGCTTAATTAGGTCGGATAAAAAAAAATATAAGAGATTAATAAACCCTTTAAATCTATATTTGAAATAAGAAATATCTTTTTTTTTCAGAAATAAATAAGAAGAAATATGTTTTATTTATTATTAGAAATAATTTTTAATACTTAATAATTAATATTATTTATTATTTTTTAAATTTTTAAATAAAAAATATTTATTAATTATTTCATTTCTTTCCTTTTCTTACCCGATGAAAAAAAAATCACAAAAAGGTCACAATGTAAGAAAACAGCATAGAAAAGATCAAGCCCAAGTTACTGTTGACAAATATGGGCTTTCTAAACAGAAGCCCAAAACCTCATAATTCCGCATTGCCAATTATGCAATTACTGAGAGGAGTTGGGCTTGAACCACACTTGGTGGGCTCCAATAAGTTGCCAAGTCTTAACTATATATATAATATTTTTATTTATTTATTTTTGAGAGAGAATCTTAACTGGAAAATTATTTAGTGTACAAGACAGAATGTATCCTCTTTTATATACATACAATTTATATTTAAAAAAAAGTTTGAAATTTGAAAATAGATTGATAGTCTGCTTCATTTTCTATAAATATTTGATTGAAAAAAATAATTTTGAAATATTATTTAATTATTTTAAAAATTTTATGATTAAATTATATGAAATTGCGTTTAATCAGGAATAAAGTTAAAAAATTAATTTTTAATAAATTCAAAAATTAAATTTTTTTATATATGCGTCAAATTCACAAAAAAAAAATAAGCTTTAATGGATCATGGGAATTTTTTTTTTTTTTTTTTTTTTTTATAATTAGGTGTTAAAAACTGAATTTAGTTAGTCAAATGGAAATTTTTTTATAAGTTAATGATTTTTCAAATCCACCTAAGGTACATATTCACTTCGTCTCTGCGTGAAATTAATATTTTCTAACAAAATTTTATTAATACTAGTTGAACGAGTAATGAGATCTCCCCCTAGCCACAAGTCCATGAGATTTATTTCAGGAATTTTTTTATTTCGAAATTTTTTTAGTTCCAATAAATGAACTATTATATGATGTGTGATCCAAATAACAAAATATATTTATATCTTATGATAAGGTATTAAAATCGATCCGCGGAGAATATATATATTAAAAAAATATAAATTTCGAAATAAAATTTAATTTTTTCAACTCCCAACTGGATTGGAGATACCTAATTTTAAACTATATATATATATTTAGATTCTTCTCCAAAGCAAGCTGTATGATTATCCAAGGCGGCGGCTGAGCTTTTCAAGGACAACCATGCGAGATTCTGTGATCGAAAATCTCTTGATGTATTATTCTCATGTCATAACTATAAAAGATACATCACTTGCTATCAGCCAGTCTATTCCTGAAGTTAAGAACTCTAGGTTACCTGATCTGTGATTTAACCATCTTCAAATACCAGAAAAGGAGTTTGTTCACGAGGAGAATATCAAACTTTCATGGCAAGAGACGCTATAATCGATGAATAATTTTAGATATTCCATGAATTTGAGACTGCATTCGATTAATAATTAGCTACCATCTTCATTATTATGTGATAAATTGTCATAAATAATTTATTAGAGTCGGAAAAATATTCAATTGAAAGCTTGTATTTTTGTCAAAAATTTAATTTGAATCACGTAAAATAAATCGATTTAATTTTTTCTTTTAATTTAATTTTTTATTTAATTAAGAGTTTGATCCGTTAATTACACTAAAAATGTTAGTTGTGATACTCATTCATATTTTTTAATTAATAAAAAATATTAAATTAATAAAATTATATTTTTAATTAAAAAATATTAAAATTAAAAAAAATTCAAAAAATGACTTGTATTAAAAAATTTAAAAAGAAATAAGTTAATTTCTTCTTAAATTATTTTTTAAAATAAAAAATAAAAAATGTTTTTTTAAAAAATATTTTTGTTTATTTTTTATTTTTAAAGTTATCAAAAAATATGAAAATAATTTTTTTAACACTAAAAAATATTTTTTAAAATAAAAATAAAATATAATTAAAAAATTTAAAAAGTAAGGATATTTCTATCCTTATTGAATATATATGTGTTTTAATTTTAATATTTTTTTTAATTACACAACTTGCAAAACCATTACAATAGTGATAGTAAGTCTCCAATGAGACTTGTACATATACAAAAATATATATACTTCAACAAACAAAAAACAAAATATCAATTTCCTCGTTTAAGCAATGCTTTTTAGTCCGCGTTTAAGATTTAATCTCAATAATTAAATCTAATTAATAAAAAAAAAAAACTTTTTTATCAATTAAATTAATTTTCAGAGTTTTAAGTAATGCTTTTTAATATGGTATTCAGTTTTAGTAATGTATACATTTAGGTCCAATTATATTTTTGGCTTAATTAACAGATGACGAAGAGTTAAAAAAAAATAATTAATTAAATTGTACCAATAATCACCTGCCAGGCCAAATATGAAAGAAATTCTTTTTTTTTTTTTTTAAATTTCTAGACAATTAATTAGAATAAATTTATATAATTATGAAAAAAAAAATCATACTGACATGTAATTAATTAAAAAAATAAACAAAAACTGTGCATTAACATTAAAATTAAGTTATCATCTATATGTACAAGATGTGTTTAGAATTTGGAAACCCTCCCAAGTTTTTGTCAATATTAATTAATCATTGACCTCAGGAATATGATTAACAATATTTCATATACAAATGACAAATTAAATTGATTTATAATTCTAGTTGACCTCAGGAATACTTTGCAGAGCTGGTTTCCAATGCCTGTAATGATGGTCATCATCATGCTCCATTTCAGAACTATTATTAATAATCAACCTAGCAAGAACTTGTTCCATTGTCAAACCTTGCATTTCAATTCTTGCCATTAACTCCTCTAATTCCCTTTTTGTAATCTTGATCTTCACCTCTCTTGTAGAAGAAGAGCTTGATGAAGACAAAGAAGAATTTCTTGAACTATTATAATTAAACCAATCTCCCAATAATTCTTCTTCACCAAGTAGCCTTTGCCTTTCAATCATCACGGTTTTATGATTATTATTATTCCCATGATGACTACTGATCTTCTCTTTTCCTACTGAACCCCAGTCGTCCCCTGCCCACACCACCGACGACGATGACGACGAACCAGTTCTGCAACAATTTCCCATATTTATTTATACTTTTCAATGAACAATTTCTCAAATTTATTAGTGTTTTTGAAATGAAAGTGAAGAGAATTGGGAGAAGGAGAGGCCTTGGTATATATAGGAGAATTTTCCAAATAAGAAAGGGTCGACGAAGCATACTCTAAATTAACATACGGATCCGCCACGTAGAACCAAAGAGGTGATGTGGTAATGTAGAAAGACTTGCTGTTAGTTGACCAGTATAAAGCCAAGTCACATAAAATGCCGCCGTGTTGAGATTGATGATGATGTCAGCTAGTATAGTTGGCTTCTAAGTTTTACAGCTTAAGCCGGTTATGTCGGTGTGTGAGGGTTTGCTTAATTAGACTTAACTTGCCAAATAATTTAGTCTATGTTTATACCTTAGAGCAAATCAAAGAGAGAAATACAGTAAAACCCAAGGTTAGTTACTAATAAATTTTATTAATTAAAAAAATATTAATTAATAGATAAATTAATAATTTATTAATTTAAAAAAATATTTATAATTTAATAAATAATATTTAATTAATTAAAATTATTATATTTTATTAATTTAATACTTAATTTAATATGAGTTAAATGAATTGAATAAAAAAATATGTGAAAAATTAAATATAAATTTATTAAAATAAAAAATATAAATTATCAATTGAATATGAATTAAATAAATTCAATAAAAATATATATATAAATTAAATATGAATTAAATGGAAAAAAAAGTGAGTATAATTATTTAGATTTAAAATAATTTTTATATAAATCACTGAATTTCTTCTGTATTTCATAGTCACAGTAACTTTCTATTTAAAAGATATTTAAAAATCAACTATGACAGATAAGATATGTAAAATATTATGTAAATATAGTAAAAAGTATATTATATATATTTAAAAAGAATTGTAATAACTATTTTTTGATAAATTTCACTTAAAAATTAGTCAAAATATAACATCCAATACATTCAAGCAAAAATAGAGATAAGATACACTCTAAACATCAAAACCATTTCATAAGTTTTTATTGCAATTCGAGTGTTGATCCCTATAATTTCTAAATGTAATAAGAAAAAAATTAAAAATGAGATCCAACTATATTTAAATTTTAAAAAAAAATAAGTAATAATAAATTTATATTTTAATAAATATAATATATATAAAATGTTAGTAAATTATTAATGATAAATTATTAATTTATAATATAAATAATATCATATAATTATATATGAATTTTTAGAAAAATATTATTTTATTAATTAATTTAAATTATTAATTTAATTCACTTACTCAAATTGAAACAAAAAAAAATTATTATAAAACATAGATTATTAATTTATCGAGCATTAATTTATAGAGATTTTATTATAAAGATTTTAACTAAATTTTCGAGTCAAATTATATATGAGAAATTTTTTTATTCATAAATTTTTTAATTTTAATGTGAATAATAGTCTTCTACTAAATCAGATGGGTGAATTTGATGAATAAAAATTTTAAAATTTATAAAAAGAGAATGAATAGTGGGAAATGGATTAGGAGATGGAATCTATTTGAATTTGTTTAGACTTTAGACAATAATTAAGTGTGAACCCTTAATTGCCTACGGAATCTTTGGCGTGTAATTAATTATATGGTATCCTTCTTCGTTCTTTCTTCTTTCACCTTCAAACAAATTAACCCACCCTCTACGTCATGTGGAGAAATGATTTGCTTTCTTAGATTTATATATACTGTTCATACAATATTCAATTCGTGAAATGAAAATTGAGTAAAAACCGGATAGTTATTTCATACCCAATTAGCCATATGTATTGTTATATGGTTTTTCTTTTTAAGTGTTTTAAGGGTATTGATTAATAGACATTATACAAATAATTTAAAGAGGCACTTATCTAAAGGTAATTAATTTAACTAAAATTTAATAAATTAATTTAAAAATATAATGAAGAAAAAGAAAGTAAAAATTTTAATCAATTATATAAAAATCAATGATGGTTTGTAATTAAATATAATTTTTGAAATTTTAATTATTGAAATTGTTAATTTTTATAATTTAATTATGAGTTATTTAATTAATTAGTGCATCAAAAGCATTCGTTAAATAGTGCACCAGGAGCATTATAAGAGCCAATTGTTATTTTGTTCTCATTTTATTTCATAAATTAAGTTTCTCATTATAATAGCCAATTGTTATTTTATTCTATTTTTGTTCTCATTTTATTTTGTTCTCTCTATACTTGATGTATCTCATCTTATCCTTTTATTTAAATTTAAATTTGAAATTTCACGTGAAAAGTGAACTCTATTATTATTAAATTAAAAACTTATTATTATTTAATCTTATCTCTCAATCATGAATTTAATTTATATTGATAAAAAAAAATTAATAAAATCAAATAAAGTAAAAATAAGATATATAACCATTAATATTTTATCTTATCTCTCTCATCATATTTCACATTTTTTTTTTTTGCAACTAATATATTTTATTTATTCAGTCCATAATACAGGGAATTATATGCATAACCAAAATCTTACAGGATTATGAAGATGCATCAATTATGAGGATTAATTTGGACATGTAAGAACTATCTTACAGTTGAAACATGCTAAATGAGTTTCAAATTATGATCCAACAACGAATGGGTGTAAAAACTATATATAGTCATAGTAAGTACCTTGATTTACCTTCAGTTATTGGGAAAGCTAAGAAAATTGTGTTCATATCAATCTAAGAAAGAGTTTGGGTAAAATTGAAAGGGTGGAAGGAGAAGACTTTATCAAAGGCTGGGACAGAAGTGTTGATTAAAACTATAGCACAAGCTACCTCTACCCACATGATGAGTTGCTTTCTTCAACCAATTTCAATTATAGAGGAAATGGAATGCATGGTGGCAAGGTTTTGGTGGAGTCGAAAGCATAATGAAAGGAAGATGTATTAAGTCTCGTGGGAAAAAAAAATGACATCTTCAAATAAAGAGGTGGGATGAGGTTTCATGATTTATATTGCTTTAACATTGCTCTGTTGTTTAAACAAGTATAGAGGTTGTGTTAGAATACAAATTCCCTAGTTTCAAATTTTTAAAGCTAGATATTACCTCTGAACCACAATTTTGGATGCACAATGGAGTTTCCAAGCCAGCTACTTATGGTGCAAGTTTATGAAGCTTAGAGATACCTTGAGGATGTGACTTGGATGACAAATTAGATCGGGCAATACTGTTAAAATCTAGGAAGATCAGTGGCTACTTCAATCAGCAGATGGAATGATTTCCTCACTAGTTATTGGCTTTAGTGCTGATGAAAATGGGAATGTATTGATTGATGAGGCTACCTATGTATGGAAGGAGAATTTTATTTTGTTTAGTCCTGTTGAAAAAGATGTTACTCTGTCAATCCCTTTAGGTGCAACACTTGTACCTGATAGGATTGTTTGGAGAAGCAACATAAATGGGAGGTACTCTATTAAGCGAGGTTATTTTATAGCCTATCAAGTGAAACACGCAATGTGCAGACAGTAGCAGTGTAGCAAAATGATGATCGTTGGCGCATCATCTAGAATTTAAACATTTCATCAAAGGCATGTCTCTTCTTATAGAGGTGTGCTTACAATTGCCTTCCTACAAGAGCTAATTTGCAAAAGAGAGGCATTAATGTTGATCTTTATTGTGCTGGTTGTGAGCTTGAGATGGAATCGATGGAATATCTTTTCTTTTGTGCAATATAATAACATTAGTGTGGAATTTAAGAGATTTTCCATTTATCAACACTAGCTCACTGCAAAGCCCCTCCCGCAAATGTTCTAAAACTGAATACAAATGCTTTTATTTGTGGTAATGTTTAATTGGCATGTGAGTATGATAGCCTAATTTAAACAAAAAAGAAAAGATAAAGATCAAGGAATGAATACATGCGAATGAAATTTTCATTAGTTTATATAGAGATTATAAAAAATTCAATCAATACTTCCTTTAATTTAAGGAACATATTTCCCTAAATTAAAGCTTGAAGTTCCATCACTAATTCATTCAACATTTAACATTCTAGAGCATTAATATTATATTCATTAGGATCAAAGAACTAAGTTAAGCTAACAACACTTAGTATTACAGTAGAAAAAGCTATTGTCATCTCTCCTCCTTGATGCAAGTGTTGTTAAGGACTGCAAGTCTTTGCCTTAGCAACTCAAATTATTTTTTTGCAAAGCTTTAGTAAATATATTAGCAAGTTGATCTTCAACTCTACAAATCAGCATTTGAATTTCACTTTCTTTTTTTGCTTCTCTAATAGTAGGATAATTTATTTTGATGTGCTTTGCCTTTCCATGAAAGATTGGATTTTTCACAATAGAAACTGTAGATTTATTATCACATAAAATTTCAATAGATCTACATTGTTTGACCTTTAAGTCTTCCAAGTTTTCCTTAAAAACAGAACTTGGTTAACAGCAGCAGAGGCAACCATATACTCTACTTATGTTGTTGATTATGATACTGAGCCTTGGTTTCTTGAACTTTAACATAGAATCCTGAACACAAAGTAAAACAATAGCCTAAGGTACTCTTCGTATCATCTTGTGAATCTAGAATCACTGTTAGTGAACCCCAAAATCTTTATGGTAGTGAATCTTCTAAAGAAAGTACTAAAACGAAGAGTGCATTGAATGCATCGCAGGATTCTCTTTACTACCTTGAGATAAATTTCAATAAGTGAATACATAAACATGGAAAGCTCACTGATTGCATACATTTTGTCAGGTTTTGTAGCTAATAAGTAGAACAAACAACCAATTATGCTTCTATATGTTGAAACATCAACAAATTCAGAACCATCTTCCTTCTTCAATTTCTCTCCTTGAACAACTGGTGTGCTTACATCCTTGCACTTGGTAAGACAAAACTTTTTTAAGACTTCAACAACAAACTTCTTTTGGGAATGAAAATTCCTTGTGAAGCTTGATGTATTTCCATTCCCAAGAAGTATGATGTGTTGCCTAAATCATTCATCTTAAACACTTTCTTTATTTACTCTTTGAATTCATTTACAATATTAATGTTCCTGCTAGTGACTAGAATGTCATCTACATAAATGGAAATTGAGGAGTTCATCATTTTTATTCTTCATCATTTTTATTCTGAACATACAAAGTTACTTCACTATAGGTTTTATAAAATCCCAACTCAAGTAAATAACCATCAATTTTAGCATACCAAGCCTTAGGAGCCTATTTTAGGCCATATAAAGCTTTTTTCAGTAAATAAACTTTATCAATAACTTCACCAATAATAAAGCCTTTAGGTTGCTATACATATATTTCTTCTTCAAGAATTCCATTTAGGAAGGTAGATTTCACATCTAACTAAAACACTTGCCATCTTTTATGAGCTGTTACAATAAGAAGTAACCTAATAGTATCAAACCTTACAACTAGTGCAAAAGTTCCAATGAAGTCAACCCCTTGTTGTTAAGTATAGCCTTTCACCACCAATCTTGCTTTATGTTTGTTGATAGTACCATCCTAATTTGAACACCCATTATGTAATACCTGTTATTTTTTTTGTTATTTTATTAATTGTATGTTGGTTGATTTGATTGAGAATATAAAAATATTTTGAGGAAATCCAGAATTTTGTATGCAGGGAGGAGTTTGTAAGGCTAATTTCATGATTTTAAAGGAACAATTTGATAAAGTGTAAAAAATAATAGTTGTAGATTTATACCTTTTCTTTAAGTTTGTATAACGGTTCTGTAAAATTCTGTGTGTGTGAAGAGATATGCCTCCTTGAACTGGACCTGTCTGGTTCATTATTTTCTGCAAGAATCTGAGAATGTTTAATTTTTCTGGGAATGATTGAGGCTGAATGAGCCAAAAGTGTAAACATGAAAAATGTTCCTTTATGTGTTATGTTGTTGTTTGTAAAAGTTCAGAGGAATTGGATAAGTATAGTTCAGTTGAGAGTGGAATTAATCAGACTTGTTCAAATAATTTTGGGCAGTAAAGTCAGGGTAAATTTTAGAAATTCACCATAGTTTTTGTAGATATCTTTTTGAATTGAATTTTGGATATGTTGGACTTTTGAGTGTCTATTTTAAGTGACAAAAATAATCAGGGAGTTTGGATGTCTGTAGCTCATTTACGAGCTGGTTTAGTATGAGTTATCGAGGAAGGGTTCCAGCTCGACAGAATCTGCTATTTATGTGAGGTGGCATTTCCCAGTCGGCAATGCGGAGTGGCATTTTGCGAGCTGGGATTGCCGAGGCGGCATTTGGCCAAGAGGAGAATTGGCGAAGTGGGATTGCCGAGACAGCAATTCTCGAAGCAGAGAATAGGCGAGGAGAGATTGGCGAAGAGGTATTGCCGAGGTGGCATATGCGAGGTGGAAATAGGGGAGGAGAAATTGGCGAAGAGGCATTGCCGAGGTGGCATATGCGAGATGGAAATAGGCGAGGAGAGTTTGGCGAGGTGGCATATGCAAAGTGGGATTGGCGAAGTGGCTTATGAGAGGTGGCATTGCCGGAGCGGATTTGCGAGACGAGCTAGCGAAGCGGGACTGAGAGGCAGTAGCCTATTTAACCAGTTACCCAGTAGCTTTCTTTCACAATTTTCTTCTTCTTCTTCTTTTGTTCGTTCTTCTTCGTTCCTTCTCAAATTTGTTCCATTTATTTTCTAATGCATTAATACTCAAAATCAATGCATTAAATCACTAAATTATCACATTCTAAGGCATTGACCTTCAATTTCAAAGCAGATTTTTCAAGGAAATCAGTTTTGGAGAAATAAGGTAATTTTTCTTCAAATGTCATTCTCTCTAGATTAATAAAATTCTAGTAGTTAGGATAAGTTAATTATGAGTATATAGGACCTATTGCAAGCATTTAATGCTATTAATTGTAATTAACGTGGGAGAAATCAGAATTTATGGATTATCATGAATAGTGGCGTGAACAGTAAATTCGTAATTAATTTCAGATTTTTTTTAAGAGATGAATTAAATTGATGTTGGGAATCAAAAATAGAAACTATAAGATAGTTAAAATTATAAGGAACTTTATTATGTATTATTATTTGAGGAAACCCTAATTGTGAAAATTTGGAAAAATTTTCATGGGAGAAGAGAACTCAAGGTATTAGATGAGATTATTATTTGAGGAAGCTATTAAGGGAAATTCAAGGATAAACTTGTTTAGAGGTAAGTATGAATATTGCATATGTAAATTGCTTCTTTGAAATGAATTGTCCAAACCTTCATAATGTTCACATATATGATATTGTATTATGCACCTATTAATTGAAATCCCTACGATGTTCTCAAACAAATAATGATTTGTTCCATGTGATTACATTATATGAATGTAAATGACTTGGTCCTTCTTCTTTGGACCAAGTTCATATGAAACCTATTTGTTAACTTGACTGAATTTATAATATATGTTGATGGTCTTGTGACCAATATGTTTCTTATGAGATTGTAACCATATGACCCTATGGATAGAACGCTCTTCCCAATGAAAGTAAATTCATTAGTCCATTGTGTACTTTGGGAACCTAGCTAATAGGGTTTTTATCAGTGTTCCACCTAGAGGGGACCATGAGCTCTAGGCGTATACTTGGCCAAGCATGCGTTTGCGATAAGGTAGCAAGGACTACCGATGCGCTCTGTTGTGATAGGTAGCAAGGCTACTGATGCACTCTGCAGTTCTATCATGTGATTTGACAGTGCTATTCGATTGTGAGCACTTCTATTCTTGTAAGTATAACCATGTGATATTTTATTACCCATGTTCTTTGAATTGACCTTTCCTTTGGATTGATATATTTCTTTTATATTGCATGTTCATATCTTACTGAGTTGAAGGCTCACTCCTCTTATGTGGATTTCAGGTGATAGTGTAGCTCGAGAGGGAGCTAATATAGAAGATCGAGCTTCTTGATTCATTCCTCCAAGAAGTCTCCATTGTAATTATTTTGATATATATTCATTGAATTGTATTATGGTACTATATGTATTGGAAGTATACTCTAGAGATCCGTAGTTAGTTATTGAGGATGATATTATTTTGATGTATGAACTGTTACATTTTAGACTGCCCTTGTTTCTTAGTGATGGGATGTATCTTTTGATCAGTAAGGAACAAGAGGAAATTATATGATAATGAATATAAATGAATGAAGTATGATTACATAAATCATAGGAATGAATATTTTAATGATATCTGTATTTGATATGAATATATATTGTATGATTGAGATCCAGGATATGAGTATTTTACGGGTTTATGGTGGCCTTAAGCCTATCCTTACCCTAAGACCATCGCACCACTAGATTTGGGGTGTGACAAGAATATAAATAACTCTTCTTCTTCTCTTTATACTCCATTCTTTCAATCTCTGATCCTTGGAGTCTTCTTTACGCCCAAGACCTCTAACGTCACAAATCATTCTCATCTCTTATCCATGGCGATAGGTCACAATTAATTTACTTTTGTGTATTAGTCATGTAATAGTGAATGATCTTACTACTTTTTGTTTCTCTTGTTCTTCATTATTCATCATGAAATTTGTTTGTTTATTAATGCCTGGCAATAAGGACATCCTCATAGACATCTTCAGATTCATCGCCAGCTTTTAATATGTATTGTATCTTAGGGTAGTTTATCATCTCATGGAATCTGTATCTCTTGACAGTTTATCATCTCATGTAATTTGCTTGTTAATAAAAAGAATGATCTTTTATTTACAATAATCTTGTCTTTTACTTTTACTTTATTATGACTCAATATTATTGCCCAAAATTCAAACTTTAATACATTTCAACTATTTTTTGACTAAATTTTCAATAATTTTCGACTAATCAGACATAATATTGAAGTTGAATTCAATAGAAAGTTAGTTAAAGACAATAGAAAATTAGTCGAAGATAACAAAAAAATTATTTGAAGTAAGTCGATTTACAGGTCAGATTGTTGAATCTAGTCATTAGGTTAAGAAGATTAATCACGAGTTCAGTTTATTTGAATTTGAATTATTTATATCGGATCATTTTCTAATTATATGCTAATTCAAATAAATTATATATTTAATTTGGATGAGTAAATTTAAATCAGACCATTAGATCGGATTAAAATTTACCACCTCAAAGGAGTCATGGGTTCAACAAAAATATGGACGGTACAAAAACAATTAACCTAATGGATATGGCATTTATGTATAGGTTAGCATTAATAAACAAATTATATCAAATATTTAAGAAGAAATGTTCGTACTTATTTTGTCCCTCTTTTACTATTAATTAAAGTACATTAGGGACAATCAATCTAAGCACATTAAGAATTGGTAAGCATAGGCTAGTAATAGCATATTTTTTCATTGAACAATAGAATCGAGGTCAGAGTTCTCATCCCACAATACTAAAATTTAACAAAAAAAAAAAAAATCTAAGCTATCAACCCTAAAGTTAACAGTAAGTGTTTAAATATCTAATTTGAAAAGATTCAAATTCAAGTTTCCTCTCTAAAACTTAAAATAATAATAAGTTTTACTATATATCCAATCGATGTAATAATATTATGTGAAGAAAAAAAGATATTAATATTTTTTCATTAGTGAAAAAATAATATAATAATTAAATCAGTGAAAATCTTTTAAAAAAAATGTTCAGACATTGATTAGATTGGCCAACACTACAATGTCCATTATTAATATGATTTCTTGTTCAACTTAATTAGTGTTGGTATATGAAATTGCGATATTGGATTATGTGCTCTTATTATAGTAAAGCTACAAATTATAAAGGTAAATATCCCAAAATGAGATTATGTATGATATTTTTTATAAAAATGACCTCCTTTTTTGGAAGTTTATAATTTTGACACTCTTTTCTTTTTTAGGATAATATTACCTTTGTAGGATAATTTTAACACTCCCTCCCTTCACTTTAACTTATGATTACCGGATCTTTCCTTGCCCCTTTCTCTCTGGATTTCCAGAAAGCGTCGGAGACTCCTACCTATTTTTGGAAATGCAAAAATCCATTTTATTTTTCTCTGTCTTATCGGAATTTCAGCTCATTCTCATTCATTTAATCCATAAGTTTATGTTTATCTTTTTCGTTTATTTTTTTACTTTTAAGATTACTTGATCTAAAGTTATTGGGTATAGGCATGACCACGATTCGATTTGAAATCAAAATCGAATCGATTTAATTTAAAATTGATTCGATTCAAATTAAAACAATTCTTAAATTGAAATCGAATTGGAACCGACGATTCAATTCGGTTCAAACCAAAAAAAAAAACCTTGATTTGTTGGCCTGCATGCAAGCTGCACGCTACATGCAGGCCTTCTTAATAGCCGTGTGAATTGCCGTTTGGGTTTGGCCAATGGTTATTTTTTTTTTTTTACTTTTATTTTTTTCTAATTTACTAAAATATCCTAATTAATGGTAAAAAAAAAAAAACTAATTTTCAAGGGTATTTTAGGAAGAAAAAATAAAAATGCTTATAAATACTAGCATTTTATTCATTATTTTTTTCACAATATTTCAATCTCCGAATCTCTATAATTTCTCTCAATTTCTATTAATCTCTCTCAAATTTCATCTCTTAATTAGCATCCAAATTCTCAATTAATTTATTTTTATTATCTCCTAATCTTAATCTCTTAAATACTATTCAAATTCTCAATTAATTTATTTTTATTATCTCTTCAATTTTTTTATTTTTTATTCTATAATTCTGTTAGTATTTTTAATTATTTTACTCTATATTTTTTATATCCAAAACTTTTATAATGGAAAGTAGAAATATAAATATCAATAAGGATAAGGATTTGATGGGTGAATCCACTAATCCCCAATATTTTCATGAAGATTGGGAATTTGATGTTGATATTGATAACCAAATCAACATAAATTCTATTATTTGGAGCATATATCCACACAAGAAAACTTTCAAATAGACTAAGAAGAGCATACAAATGTCAAAATTAAAGGTCTTAAATCCGACATATTTAAGATACATTTCAAAAAAACGAAGAATGATTATAACTCGTTTAAGATAACTAGCAATTATTGTGATCAAAATTTTAAATTTAATGCTGGAGGTGGATATGGACCATTCAAGTAACATCTTGAAAAGAAATATCCAACTCAAACAGGCCTTGACAATAAGCAAAAACAAATTATAAATCTTCTCAATTATTCCATTATAATGAAGCAAAATATAAATAATATTTGGGTAAATGTGTTGCTATTGATTATTTATCTGTTAGTTTAAGCGAAAAATTAAGTTTTAATAAATTTATTCAACATGCATTTATTTCACAAGCAAAACGTTTTCCTAGAACTACTCTAACACGCGTAGTTCACAAACTTTATAATAAAGGAAAAAAGATTTACAAAATTTTTTTAAAAAATTTAATGGTAGTGTGCATATAGGTAATGATATTTGGAGTGATCATTGGTAATCTCATTCATATATGGGTGCAACATGTCATTTGATAGATGATAATTGGGATATTCAAAAAAGAATAATTGTATTTAAAATTTTTGATGAAAGACATACCGTTGATAATATTTATAGATTAATTTTTAAAATATTAGAAGAATATTATTTAGTTTATAAAATTTTTTCAATTGGTTTTGATAATAATACGACAAATATTGTTTCAATTATTGAATTAAAAAGAGTTTGTCAACCTACTTTTGGTGAAAAAAATTTCATATTAGATGTGTTTGTCATGTTTTAAATTTATGTGTACAAGATAGTTTAAAATCTCTTGAACTTTGTCTTCATCCAATAAGAAAAGTCATTTCATTTTTATGGACACATCACCAAGTAATAAAAGAGTGAGAAAAATTTTATAAAATAAATAATAAAATACCAAAAAGATTTCCAAAATACCAAAAAGATTTTCAAAAGATGTTCCTACTCGTTGGAATTCTATTTATGAGTTGCTTAATGAATCATATGAATATAGATATTTATTATGTACATTTATTTCAAATGATATTTCCCAAGTTATTTTATACCCATAACAATGGGGTATTTGCAAAAAAAATTAGATGTTTTAAAAATTTTTAATGATGCTACTTATACTTTGTCTAGAATGTATTATTCTACTACTCATTTATTTATTACGCAATGTGTTAATGATGCTGAAGTTTTTGAAGAAAATGAAAATTTAAAAATTATTATTGAATTGATGAAATCCAAATGTTTAAATTATTGTAAGGATATTTCACAAATTTATTTAGTTGCTTGTGTTTTTGATCCACATTATAAATTAGATGGTATGCATAATTATTTACATGCTTATTATGATTATTTACATTTACTTGATAATGTAGATATCATATCAATAATTAATGATATTAGAAAATTAGTATATGTTATATATGAAGATTTTTTTAGTACTTATAGTGGACAAGTTACTCATCAATATCCTCAATTTAATAGTACTATTAGTCAAAATAATATCTTAGGTAAATTGAATAGAGGGGATTAAATATTGCTTCATAGGTAAAAAAAGAAGAAGCAAAAAGCATGAACTATGAACTATTTCTGAAATAGAAAGTTATCTAACAGTTGATTTTGAGTTTGATGATAGTGTAGATTTCACAATATTGAATTAGTAAAAAAAAAAAAAAAATTGAGCCAATACCTAATTTTTTCTCTAATTGCTAAATAAATTTTAGCAACCTCTTGTTCAACAGTTGCAGAAGAACATGCATTTAGTGCTGGATGCACTATCTTGGATGAAACTCATTTAATAATGAGTCATGAATCAATGGAGTCTCAAGCTTGTCTTGATGATTGGACCAAGACTGAATATATGGAATAAGAGATAGTTTATGACAACAAATGAGAGTTGTTTGAAATGATTTTGACAACAGAGGGAGATACAACCGGAATCAGAAGGTCATCTGCAAATGAAGGTAGCAATTAAGGTAAGTAGGGGGTTAAAGATATTAAAGGTAAGAGAACTACATGGGCTTTGATTCTTTTATCCTCTAATAGGATATGTAGGCACTTAATTCATAAGAATTAAGCTCAAGCTTCTTTTTTTAATAAATTCGATTCCAAACTGTATTGAAATTGTATCAAATCTGAACCAAAATTGAAACCAAAACCGAAATCGAAAATGAAACTGAAACCCTCTCGAAACCGGAGGTTTTTAAATCGGATCGAAATTTCCTTTTAAGGTTTTGATTTCGGTTCACTTAATTTAGAAACCGAAACTAGCAGTTCCAGAACCATGGTTATGCCTAATTGGGTGTTTTGCTTTTAAAATTATTTAGTTGAAATCAGTTTAAAATTTTCTGATTAGTTGTTTTGAGACTGTAAATTGATTCTAAATAATCCTTGACTACCTTTCAACTAATTTCGACTTAACTAATTTAAAGTATAAAGTCAAAGTCAATTGAAAATTAGTCCAATGAGTCCAAAATTAGTTGAAATCGGTTTAAAATTCTCGGATCTAAATACTTTTCGAATATTGTTAACTATTTTTTGACTAATCTAACCTAAAATATAAAGTTGAAATCAGTTAAAAATAAGCCAAATAAGTCAAAATTTAGTCAGAATCATTTTAAAATTAATAGAAGTTAGTTGAAAATATTTTTGCAAGTTTCCGATAATAAATTTCTCTTGTTTATGGTGAAAATAAATGTTTAACTTTTGAAAATTGATTATTATTGAAATGTCTCATATTTGACTCTTGAAAATCGGTCTATTAAGAGAATTGAAGGTTATAAATAATTCTTCTTCTTCCCTTTATAATTCATCCTTTCAATCTCTGATTCTTGAAGTCTTCTAAACCCATGACCTCTAATATTAAAAAGTATTCTTATCTTTTGCCCATGGCGACTGTTCACATTTAATTTACCTTTGCATGTTAGTCATGTAATAATGAAGAACCTTACTACTTTTTGTTTCTCTTGTTCTTCATTATTCAATATGAAGTTTACCTGTTCATTAATGTTTGGTAGTAAGGACCATAGTTTTGAAAATGATACCGGACTGATAGGTTCAACTAGAAAATAGAAAATCGATTGGCTAACTGGTCCGGTCCATCCTCAATTACCCATCCTCAAAAAATCAGATTGAACTTTAGTAACTTGGATGGATAACTGGTGACTCGGCTAACCCGATTTGGGTTTTTTGGTTCAGATGGGTGAAGTTTTTTATTTTTTTAATCTCTAAACGACGCCGTTTTGAGCTCGCCCGATCGCTGCTCAGCTCGACACTTCATCTCAGTTGTTGCTTCTCTACCATCAGATGACCAATGATCATTGTGCACAAGGAAGATGATCTACGATTCAGAATAGTCAGGATGATCATGAAACTATTGATCTTACAACAAGTTGCAGAGTTCTTAGTTGCTGCTTTGCAGTTTGAGACTCCACTTTTGGGGAAGAAATCAGGACCGCCATCATCAAAATATGTGAGTTTGAATGGGTCTGGTAGATGGAAAATGGCTTTGCTTAGATATGAGATGTACTTATTTATGGGCGAAAATTCTTGCTTATTGAATGGATGTAGATATTAGTAGTAGTGTAGATTTATTTAAACCCATTAAAAGAAGTAAAGAATATGTGGGGACACTTGGGGAACACAATAAAAAGGGTTAAGAAGTAAAGAAAATGTGTCTAACATGCAAACTCCCACACAACATGCATAGGGACACTTGTAGCTATTTATGCAACTTACTTTAGACTTACATAATTAAATCCATTAAATAGTTACCCCTCCAATTCACTTCAGACTTACATAATTACCCAGTTAAACCTCTGACTCTCTAACCTTTTGCCTTCATCGGTTCTTTGTTCGGTATGTGTCTGAGAATATTGGTAAGAACATCCTTAGAGGCATGTTCAGATTCAACATTGTATCTTAAATTAGTTTATCATCTCATGTAATCTGTATTTTTGGACAGTTTGTTATCTCATGTAATTTGATTATTAATAATAAAAAATGATCTTTTATTCGCAATAATCTTATTTTTTACTTTTACTTTACTGTAATTTAATGCAATTGCCCAAAATTTAAACTTTAATACATTTCGACTATTTTTTGGCAAAATTTTGAATAATTTTTTACTAATCAAACATAATATTAAAGTCAAATTTAACAGAAATTTAGTTAAAGACAATAGAAAATTAGTTGAAAACAGTAGAAAATTAGTCTTAAACTTAAAAAATTAAACCTATTTTAGAGTTTCGACTAAATTTCGTCTAATGTTATATTATGAGATATTGTTTTAATATATTTGCTCGAAATATGATTTGATTTTGATTAATTTAGTATTAATTTCGACTAATTAAGGAATAATTTCAAATTAGTCGAAATCAATTGAAAATTAGTTAAAATCAGTTAAAAATGTGACTAATTGCTTTTTTGCAAGTTTCTACTAATATGTGTGATGATCTTATTAATCAATGGCATATTTAAGGCCAAGTATTATGAACTGGTTAATATTTGAACAATTATATTTGACTCTTGAAAATTGGTGAATAATAATTATAAGGAGCGGCAATCAAGGGATTTAGATGTTATAAATAACACATCTTCTTCCCTTTGTACTTCATTCTTTCAATATCTTATCCTTGATTTGATGAATAAACATAAGTAAAAGGGTTTTGGATGTCTTCTTTCTCCATGGCATCTAACATAACAAATCATTTTCATTTCTTAAGCAATGAGAAAATTATTTATGTGAAACTAATCTTAATATTTATTTTCTCACGAAACTGAATCTCTGTTCATGTCAATTTCATCTATGGGAATTTTGTTTCTTCAACTTATATGAAAAAAGACCATGCGACTGTTGACAATTATTTTACCTTTGCGTGTTAGTTATGCTTATAGTAATGAAGGACCTTGCAAGAAAACTTTATATTTATATTGTTCTTCATTATTTAGCATGAAGCATAGGTCCTTTGAAGTTTACTTGTTTGATAATATCTGGCAGTAAGGGCATCTTTAGATTCATCATATTCAATTTACCTTTGCATATTGGTCATGTAATAGTGAAGTGCAATATTTCATTTTGTTTCGGATGTTCTTCACTATTATTCAACATGAAGTTCACTTGTTTGTTAATATCTGCAATAAAGGCATCCTCTGAGACATCTTCAGATTAATGGTCAACTTTTTATATGTACTCTATCTTAGAATAGTTTATGTACTGTATTATAGGATAGTTTGTTATCTCATGTAATGTTTTATTTTATAATAATAAAAAATAATCTTTTATTTACAATAATCTTTATTTTTACTGTTACTTATTGTAATTCAATTTAATTATTCATGATTTAAATAATTTAAATATATTTTAAAAAATTTCGACTAATTTTATTTCGATTAATCTGACATAATATATAAATCAAAATCAATAGAAAATTAATTGAAAACAACACAAGATTAGTCGAAATTAATAGAAATTTGATCCTAAACTTAAAAAATTAGACTAATTTTAGAGTTTACAGAAAGTGAATATATTTACCTGTATTTTATATATATTTAATAATAAATCCGTAGTTGGACTAAATTTTACTAATATTATATTTTGAGATATTATTTATGATAGCAATATAGAAGAAGGAAATTCAAGAAGCAGCTTTTTATTTCTTAAGAAAACAACAACAGTACACAAATAGACAGCAAATACAACTCTTTAAATAGACAAAACTCCAACGTGCTGATTCCTATTTGCATGGCACTACAGATGTTGGCACAAAACTAGGACAACACAATAACAAATAAAAGGCACAATCTCTAAGATAGTGGAGAGTGGAGAGTGGGCATCGGATAGTGGAGAGGACTTAGCCAAAACAGCTGCTTCAATTAAATCGAAATTATACCAACAATGTTTGCCTCAATTTTGGCTTTATTTTAATTAATTTAGTATTAATTAAGGATTGATTTCGAATTATTTTAAATTAATTATGATTTATTTTAAAATCAGACTGAGTTTTGATTAATTTAAAATTAATTTTGACTAATAAAAATTTAATCTAGACTTTCTTTATATTAATTTTGACTTATTTTGAAATCTGACTTAATTTTGATTAATTTAAAATTAATTTCGACTAATTAAAATTTAATTTTAATTTATTTTGAATTAATTATAACTTATTTTAAAATGTAAAGTAATTTTAATTAATTAAAAATTAATTATGACTAATTTTCTACGGGAAAAAAAAAAAGATGATTGATGTGATTTTTACAAAAAAAAATAAATATTATATATAATATCATTTTGAAATATTTCCCAAATTTGAAGTTGAGTTTTGCCGTGCGCTTACAGACAGTTTGAAGTTGACCCATGAAGCAAGCTAAAGTTTGGTCAAACTACATCCCAACAGTATTGATTGGGTCTGTTTTATAGGACGAAATAGAAGCTCATCCTTTTACCTCATAAAATTGTTACTTTCAGAGTTATAGAGTTATGTTACATACAATAAAATGATAAAAAAAATAAACATTTTAATAAAGGTAATGGTTAAATATATTTCATCACATTCTTTTCCAAATTAAAATAAGTAATTTTTTTAGACGAAACAAGTTAAATTTTTTAAAGGATCAATGTTACATGATAAAATTTACCAATTATATTTTACATTTCACCCAGCAACTACATACATTATGGTCTTTTATGATCACAAATTACATATGCAACTTTATTTTTTATTTTTTATTTTTTTTGAGACTTAAAACGCCTCTATATTATTTCCCTCCCCCCCAGTATAAATTTCTATTTTGTGTACCTATTTCATGAATGGTCCAAGTAATATTCTATTTAAGCTTGGGAATGAAGTGATGCTTAAAGCTTTGCAGTGGCATATCCAGGCAAGTGAAACCGAGCAGGAAGATGCAGATCTTCCCATCCTTCATCATCCACTTTTGAGAAGTACTGCTCAACATTACTGTCACTGACGAGCTCCAGTTTAGCAGGTTCCCACTGAATAAACACATGAAACACAAAAAGAATTAGAAAACGTGAAGAAATTTAGTCTATGGTATCTTTTTGTCGTGAAATCATTATGGATATATATGACGCATGGATATAAAAAGAGAAAGCATGTACCTTTGGGTTCTTGTCCTTATCCAACAGTATAGCTCTGCAACCCTGGGTTAGAAGGTAAGGGTAAGAGAATTTGACAAAGAAAACGAACGACAGTAAATGATGTTTGACTCAGCTGAAAACCTCAAAGAAATCCTTGCTAAATTTTCCCTGCATGACGTGGCAAACCATTCTATACTCACGAACAAGGCATTGACCGACACCTTGGAGCCTTCCCTCTCTAATCTGGAGCCACAGAAGCAAAATCAAGTTTAATTGGCAATAAGTCGGAAGATCCTACTGAGCTCCTCACTTGTGAGATCTTCAATTCTTGAATTTTATCTAAGATATGGCACAAGAATACATGGACCTTTTCATGTAAGCTTCAATTTTAAATTCATCTCAAGATATAAACTTTTTTTTGGGGAAACAATTTCAACCTTATATTTTATTCATCAAGTATTGTTGACCTCATGTCCACATTGATCATATTCATGGATTACAAGCGTTAGCATTCAACATAAACAAGCTCATGTAAATTGATCAGAAAAGGTATACAAGAAATTCAGGTGATGAAAGGAAGTAGGGAGATGTCAAAATCAGAGAGTTTTTATAATTTTCTTCATTAAATGGAATTTTTTATTTTGGATTAGTTCTTCTATTACCATAAGCAAATCTGATCCTAAAAGTTCCGAATTTATTTTTTATTTTAAATTTTGCCGACTTTCTGGCGAGTGACAATTTTCTTAGAAGTTTACCGAATATTGAGAAAGATTTCATTTGATGTCTGTCCCGGATAAAAACACTTGTGCATGCACTTAATATCTCTCCACTAGACTTTAAAAGATTTACGAGATATAATCATCCAATTTCCCTGAAGAGGGATAATTTTATGCATTGTTCATGGTGACAACATGATGTTAAGGAAAAGTTTTGGACAATTACCAATAGTCATCTAGGTTTTGAAGCTAAGAGTTATAGCCTTACATATGCAATCAACATGGATTAGACACACTCACGCTCATAGTTTGAGGTAGATTATGGCATTAAAACATAATAATGGAGATGGAAGTAAACAAGTGTTAGGATTCTAGTCGGCCAAGCTATGGGATTTGGTGAATCCCACACTAAAAATATGGGATTCCAATATATGATTCATATGAACTTTGAGCTCTCTAATCTATGGAGCTAGCTTTTACAGTGTGGTTCATCTAAGAATCAAAACAATTAATATCAGGGTCAACCCACAAGCGTAAATAGTCCGAGACTCGGAAAAGGAAACCCTCTAGGCCATACTAAAATTACTAATAGTCTTGAGAAAAAAATAATCTGAGTCAGGCCACTGTCAGTAAGAGTAAAAAAGCCAAAGATGTAAGGTGTTCAATCGCAAGGAAATGCTAGGATCCTAGTTGACTAAGGTATGTGACTTTGTAAAACCTACATTGAAAGTATGAATTTCAATGTGAGATTTACATGGATTTGGGGCTCTTATGCCTCTTGAACTAACTTTTGAAGTGTAATTCTCCCAAAATTCATAACAACAAGATTGCATATATAACAATTGAGATGGCATTATATTGATTGGTTGGGATCATAAACATTGTACACCTTTTGGATTAATGGATTCATATGGAACTAATAAAAAAGTCAAGATTGCCTTGTTATCCAAATTAAGAGATCCAAGATTGTGCTACAAGTTGTAGAAGGAAATAAAGAGGGAAGAAGGACAGCAGTGAATTTACTTGATGAAAGGCTGAGATAAATAATTAATTAGCTAATAATAATAAATAAGTGTGCTGCTATTAAGTACAAGGTTGAATGTCATCAGATATAGAATAGTTGTATAGGATCCAAGCTTAGTTTTTAGGGGGAAAAGTTGTTAGAGTTGGTTAAGAGTTGTAACAACAGTAGTACAAACTGTACTACTGAAACAAATGTATATAAATAGTTAAATGATTGGAGATGTACCTCAGTCTAGAATTCTATTAATGAAATATTCTACGTCTCTTAATTCTTCTCTCTATTTCTCAACTCTAGCTCTTCTATCCTTCTCATTCTTCAATTTCCTATTCTTGCTTCAATTACAAACCTTAGAATTGAACCTGTTCTAAGCTAAGAATTGACTAGCTTAACATATGGTATCAGAGCTGCTACGATACGGCTATTATTCAGTGATTAATTCCCACCATGACTAAGTCTGTGGTGGTGTCAAATGAAGGGGTTAGACTAGCTAAGATGGAGAAGCAGGTGCGAGAACTTCATGGGGTAACTCTGAGATCTATGGCTGAATTCTAAGAATACAAAGAAAAGAATGATTAAAGAACTCTTGAAAAGGTTAACTATGGAGAAGGGAAAAGAAAGGATTGATTCTCAAGAGGTTGTTGAGATTAAGAAATAAAGAAATACTAAAATGGGAAGCAGTAAGATTGATGGAATTGGAGACAAGGGAATTCTGCCTAACCCTTATGTGGCATGGGGAGGAAGCAGCAGTGAGGCTGCAATGCAAAACCAAGAAGGGGTTCCTGGATTGAGAGTCTCAAATCTAAACATTGAAGGTAATTATCTTGGACAGAGAAACCCTAATTCATTCTTTTGTCCAAAGATTGATTTAATGACTTTCCATGGGAAAGAACCAAGAGTTTGACTCAAGAAATGTGATAAATATTTCAATGTTTATCAGATTTCAAAGGCACAGAGGTTGTCAATAGCCTGCCTGTACCTTGTGGAAAAAGCTGACTCATGGTTTCAGAATTGGAATAGGGGAAGGATGAAGTCTTGGAGAGAATTCAAAGAAGCATTGTGTGAGAGGTTTGGTGATGATGATGAGAGTGATGTTATTGAAGAATTTATGAACTTAAGGTAGGAGGGATCAGTAGGGGATTACTTGGATGAATTTGAAGATCTAAGGTTGAGGTTAGAAAGGTTTATGTCAGAACTCAGGGAGGAGTATTTTTTGCCTGGCTTTGTGGGAGGACTGACAGAAGAAATCAGATTAATAGTGAAAATGCTTAAACCTGAATCTGTAGCTAAGGCTGTGGAAGTGGCCAAGCTGCAAGAAAGAGTGTTGGGCAAAGGGTTTAAGGCTGCTGTAACTAATTCCTAGAACCCTAAACCTGTGAACTACCATAACAGAAACTCTACTTATTCACCATTCCAAAATAAACCTGCACTGAACTATTCTCAATTTCCAAAGCCACAAAACCCAAATTTCATTCTTAAACCTGAAAATCTAAACTAGAAAGGTCAACCCAACACCACTAATACCTATACAACTAAACCTACCTATGCCAATAGTACAATTCCAAAGCCATTTCCACCACCTCCTTCTTTCAATAAACAACCAAACAAAACCTGTTATATATGTGGTCACAAGGTATTACTATGGACACCAATGCAAGCCTAAAACCTTAGCAACCCTTTCATGTGAAGAAGAAACAAAACCAATAGAGGCTGAACTTGGGTTAGAGGAAATTACAACAGAAGGAGAGTTGAGGGAGGAAGAGTTAGAACTTTCAGTTCATGCTATAGAGGGCAGTCAAGGAGTTGAGACAATCAAGATTGTTGGAAGATATAGAAATAGACAATTGGTGATATTGATAGATACTGAAAGCACAAACAACTTCATTAATCACACAACTGCTGAGGATTTGAAATTAGCACTTGTTCAAATTTCCACATCTGTTATCACAGTTGCGGATGGTAGGAAACTGATTTGTGATAATCAGTACCAAGTGTTTAAATGGAGTATGCAAAGACATGATTACACTTTTAATTTGAGAGTTCTCAAGTTAGATAGTTTTGATATCATTTTGAGAGTAGATTGGTTAAAGATTTTAAGTCCAGTCTTGTTTGATTTTGATAAATCCAACATTTCTTTTAGTCTGAAAGGGCAGCAAGTAGTAGTAAAAGGCATACAACAGGTTCAAATTTCCACATCTGTTATCACAATTGCGGATGGTAGGAAACTGATTTGTGATCATCAGTGTCAAGGGTTTAAATAGAGTATGCAAGGGCATGATTACACTTCTAATTTGAAAGTTCTCAAGTTAGATAGTTTTGATATCATTTTGGGAGTAGATTGGTTAAAGATTTTAAGTCTAGTCTTGTTTAATTTTGACAAATCCAGCATTTCTTTTAGTTTGAAAGGGCAGCAAGTAGTAGTAAAAGGCATACAACAGGGCAATGATTGTAAGGTTACTGATAAAATTCTGAGAAGGAAAGGGTTGGATTTTCAAACTCCCTTATTCTACATTTGTCACATTGAGCATTCTATTCAGGGTTAACCAGCCTTACCAATAATAGAAGCTCAGATGCAACCTGAATTGAGTCAGCTATTGGAATCCTTTAGTGAGGTGTTTGCAGAACCCAAAGGATTACCTCCTTTCAGAAGTCATAACCACTCAATTCCTCTTGTATCAAATGCACAACCTATCAATGTCAGGCCCTACAAGTATCCCCATTTCTAGAAGCAGAAAATAGAGAAATTAGTCACTGAAATGTCAGAAAACTCAGTAACTCAACCAAGTACTAGTCCATTCTCTTCTCCTATGTTATTGGTAAAAAAAAAAGGATGGCAGCTGGAGGTTTTGTATTGATTACAGAAGACTTAATGAGGTTACCATTAAGGACAAATTTCCTATTCCAATAATTGAAGATCTATTGGATGAATTGCATGGGGCTAACATATTTTCAAAGCTGGATTTGAGGATTGGGTACCACCAAATCAGGATGCAGCCCCAGCATATTGAAAAAACAGCTTTTAAGACTCATCAAGGGCACTACGAGTTCACTGTTATGCCCTTTGGGCTAACAAATGCTCATGCCACCTTTCAGGCACTTATGAATAGCATTTTTCAGCCCTACCTAAGAAGATTTGTGTTGGTCTTCTTTGATGACATACTGGTGTATATTAGATCCTGGCAGGACCATTTGAAACACTTGGCAATTGTCCTTCAAATTTTAAAGGATCAGTCCCTACTTGCCAAGTTTTCAAAGTGCTTATTTGCTCAGCAAGAAATTGAGTATCTAGGACACATCATTTCAGGCAAAGGAGTGTCTATTGACTCAAAAAAGATTAAGGCTATGCTAGATTGGCCTAGTCCATCTACTGTTAAGGAGTTAAGAGGGTTCTTAGGACTGACTGGGTACTATAGGAAGTTTATCCACCATTATGGTATACTCAGTAAACCTCTTATTAATTTGCTTAAGGAAGGATTTCAATGGAGAAAGGAAGCACAATAAGCATTTGAAGACCTCAAGACTAGAATGACACAAGCACCAGTGCTAGCACTGCCTAATTTCAATTGTCCTTTCACAGTGGAAACTGATGCAAGTAACTGGTTTATGGGGGCAATGTTGCAGCAACAAGGCCACGCAATTGCCTTCATTTCCAAGGCTTTTGGTCCCAAGAGCAGCAGTCTATCAGTATATGAAAGAGAGCTATTGGCTATTACCCATGCAGTCTCCAAATGGAGCCATTATTGGAGCAAGGTCAGTTCTTTATTACGACTGGCCATGAAAGCATTAAATATCTCCTGGAACAAAGGTTACACACCAACCTCCAATAAAAGAGAATCTCAAAGTTGAGCAAGGTCAGTTCTTTATTAAGACTGACCATGAAAGCATTAAATATCTCCTGGAACAAAGGTTACACACCAACCTCCAATAAAAGGGAATCTCAAAGTTGTTTGGCCTGGATTACAAGATTCTTTATTAGAAAGGGGTAGAAAATAAGATAACATATGCCCTATCTAGAAGGGACTATGGGGTGCAACAGGGTGCTGGACAATTACTCTTGTGCAGCCCTATCCCAAGTGGTACCTACTTGGATGAGCCATATCATTAACTCTTATGAGCAAGATTCTAAAGCTCAAGACTTACTACAGCAAGTAGCAATAGACAAGGGTAGTAATCCAGGATTTGAATTAAGGAATGGAGTCCTATGGCACAAAGACAAGTTGTTCATAGGAACAAACACAACTCTCAGGTAGCAATTGATTCAGACCTATCATGACAGTGTTTTGGGAGGGCATTCTGGCATTCAAGCCACTTATGCTAGGTTGCATAAGCACTTTTATTGGCCTGGTATGCTTAAAGATATTCAGGACTGGATTCAAGGCTGTGACACTTGTGCTAAGTGCAAACCTGAGCATTATGTCTATCCAGGCCTATTACAACCTCTACCTATTCCAAACCAGGCCTGGTAGCACATCTCAATGGACTTCATTGAACAATTGCCCAAGTCTCATGGTAAGAATGCTATACTAGTGGTGATTTGTCGATTCACCAAATTTGCTCACTTTCAGTCCTTATCATACCCTTTTACTACCCAAATTGTTGCTCAAATATTCTTAAATGAGGTGTTTAGACTGCATGAAACACCACAGACCATAGTCAGTAACAGGGATAAAGTCTTTACCAGTAATTTTTGGAAAGAACTGTTCACTTTGCTGGGTACTACACTCACTTATAGCACTGCATATCACCCTCAAACTGATGACCAGACAAAGAGGGTGAATCAGTGTTTGGAATCCTATTTGAGGTGCATGACTCATCTACATCCTAAAGAATGGAGCAAGCACTTGTCATTGGCAGAATGGTAGTATAACTCTTCTTACCATAGTGCCTTAAAACCGTCTCCCTTTAAAGCACTATATGGTTATCCTCCTCCATTTCCTCCAATCCTACAACTTGATTCATCAAAAGTCCAAGCTGTAAGAGACTTCTTGTAGCATAGACAACAATTATTGGACACCTTAAAAGACAACTTAACTACTGCTCAAAATAGAATGAAGCAACAGCAGGATAAACACAAGTCTGAGAGGTCATTTGAATTGGGAGACTGGGTTTTTCTTAAACTGCAACCCTACAGGCAGACTTCTATAGCCCTTAGATAGTATCTTAAGCTCATTGCTAAATACTATGGCCCCTTTCAAATTCTTGAGAGGATTGGACAGGTAGCTTACAAGTTACAACTTCCACCTACTGCTACTATACATCCTATGTTCCATGTTTCCTTACTCAAGAAAAAATTAGGGGAGCATGTCACACCCTTGCAGGAATTGCCTGTTCTACAGGCTGAAGTTCCTGTCACAGAACCAGAACAAGTTCTACAAACAAGAACTATAACAAGGAACAACACAACTGTTTTCCAAGGCCTAATCAAGTGGACCAATCTACCTAAGGAAGATGCTACTTGGGAAGATTAGGAGGGAGCATGGGAAAAAAGAAAAGAGAAAAGTGTCTTGGCTAACCTATTTAGAAAAGTCCAACATAGTTGTCATGCTAAACTTCATGTTCAATTCGACTAGACTATGATCTTAGTGATCCTCTAGTTATGAAAATCAAGGTTTAGTGATTTTCAAAAGAGAGATTGAAATTTAATAATTTCTATGCAAATTTAATGACTGTTAATGAAATTTACAAGTCAAATAACTGTTAACTCCTTTCTACATGTGTGCATTTGTGTATATAATCTCCTGGGAAAAACTGCGTAGAAATTATTTCTATGCATTTCTCACAGAACCTCATGCTTAGAAGCTTTAAGTTGATTTTCTAATAGTAGTTTGAGAATAATAGTATAGTGGCATACCATTGGTTTGCAAAAGCAACTAAAGGAACTTCAGTGGTCTTATGTAGTACTGAAGTTGAAACATATGTAGTACTGAAGTTGAAACAAGATGCATGCAAGGTGTTTGAATTCAATAACTGTTGCCGAATAAGTTACCTCATATAAAATCATTTGAAGTAATTGTACTTAATCTCCATATTTATTTTGTGGAACATGGGGGAAAAAATGCTTTCAAAGGTATGCCAAAACACCCTTACCGATCTAAGGGAAATCTTAAGACTTGTTGGAGAAGCCTTCTTCAGTGATTCAATAGTTGTAGATATCCATGCATCTGCCTTATTCATGGCCTTCCTCTCCTGTATAATGTCATATGGGAGGTAATTTTACAGTAGAAATCACCTATGACTTTGTGCAACTCACCAAAAGTGGGAAAAAGCCATTAGCTAATCCCGTAAGAAGCATTTGTTATAAGAATTATGAAAAAAATTATAAACCATTTTTAGAATCAATTAGAAACTTACAAGGGCAGATAAAATATCTTCAACTGTTCTCTGAGAGAAACAACTATCAATAACATCCAACCTGAAACCAGGTGATACTGAAAATAAAGATCTAGAAAACACAAAATGCCAGACAGGAAAATCTGCATCACAAAGAAGATTTATTTCATCCTTAAGATGTTTTTAATTGAAATCTGCAATTTATATAATGCATGAGGGTGCTTTGACTTTTACCTAAAAAAAATATTTTGAAAGTGAATTTGTTCAGACAATGAAAATTGCTAGTTAAACCAACTCTGCAATTGCTAGTGATATTTTTCTAAAAGGTGTTTAAGCTATTAGATAGGAAATTGTACACTATTATGAACCAGAATCTCAAAATTAACCAGACTGCACTTGCACATGCTCATCCCATGAGTATATTACTGACTACTTAAGTGCAGGGAAAGAGAAACAAAGGTCCACAGAATACATCACAGCAGAGTATTCACAGACGTTTTTATGGAGTAGACAGATAAAAATTATGTATGCTAAACTAAAAACTAACCGGTGATAGGAACTTTGATCTTTCAAATATGGTTGTTGTGAGTATTTATCAATAATAGATGAAAGGGTGACTGGATCACTTGAATCTACTTTGTACAGTGTTTCTTCTAACAAGGACAGCTTCTGCCAATAAAGTAAAACATGTCTTAACAAAAGAAAAACCAATAAACAGCATAAGTTCTTGAATGAGTTAAAGAGATAAAGCATCATGTCACTGTAAATAGATGCTAAGGATTTTAACAAAGGCAGAGGCACAATAGTAGGTCAGAGGATACATTATGACTCATAGTGAGCAGGGAGAGCATACTTTCCAGAATGGATAAAGCAACATAATAATTTTATCATATGTGAATGGATATCAGCATGGTTTCAAACTTAAAAAATATATTAGTTCAATACTGGTTGCACTTAGCTTATCCTATAAATCCATGCAATTGCAGGTTTAATCTTGATATTTCGTCAATTATAGACCTCTGAAAAGAACTCATCTTAATTTTAAGGTTAGAAGCTTCATATCACTGTAAATAAATGCTACAAAATTCAACAATATCTACCATAATGATTGAACCTACAAACATAAAACACTCACGAGCAACTTATCTTCAGCTGATAGAGAATGATAAAGCCAGAACCTCAGACAACCTCAAATTTAGATAGCATTATATGCAATCATATATTGACACTGTCAAGTCCCTACATGCCAACATATAATATGTATCGACATTTTTGCCGAGTTATTGACAAATTCTTAACAAATATAATATTTGAACTTTTCCCTGCAAAAATATGAACTTCAGTAGATTTGAAGTCCAATGACGTTTGTCTAAAGGATATACCGCTGATGGGACAAAGTGAGTTGCTAGGCCACACGCAAGCATTTCAGCACCATCTAACCTTGCACCGGTAAGTCCAACATACTCTCCTGCCAAAAGAAATGGAGAACCATGATACTAATGTATAAAATCTGTAGTTTTCATCAATCAAGGCAATATGAATGGGGTTCGTGCCATATATTGTTTTTCATTGGCTTAAAAATAATCAAGTAAACCAAATTTGTTTACATTCAACAACTTAAAACCAATTTGATAGCAATTGTTAAAACCAATTTGATAGCAATTGACAATTACTAAACATGACATATGCCTAAGCTCACAAACGCTCACAATTCAGTAATTAATCTGATAGGCTAAGGTAAAGCAAAAAAAAAAAAAAAAGTCAGAGGCTAACCTAGAAAAAAGAAAAAAGTATTATAAACAAGTTTCATGTTAAAGCCTGGAGGTATCCTCAAATGCAATCAGGTCAAGTCCCATTCATAAGGATCAATTTTCTCTTTGAATTTCTCCTGATTTTCAAGCCTAGCAATGGATTCTTGTTAATGAAACACTAATTTATAATTTTCAAGCCATACACTATGCATGGCTAAAAGAGGTGAAGAGGAAGGGAACATTTTTTAAAGGGAGGAATGAAATGGAAAAAAAAAATTTAACTTATTGTGTTTGGGAAGCTAAAACTTAAAGGGAGGGGAGGGGAAATATTTTTGTTTTGCTTGGATGAGTGAAAGGACAGTGGAATTGTAATTGTCTTTTTTTTTTTTTTTTTTTTGAAATGGCAAACAAGATAGTAAGGAGTTTCCCCTCCATTACACCCATAGCCAAGCATAATGTTAGATTGTTAGAAAATTGCAACAAAATGAATGAGTTGAACTAATTTTACAATTAGGTTTGGTTGACCTGATTTATTGCTTTTCCTTTAGTTTATACTAATTTACCTTTATTTAAAATTTTTTTCTTTTTTTTCAAAAAAATGGTTCTAAGTGGATTAAGTTAGAGGGAAAAATTATTTTAAGCTATGTAAGTGTGAAGTTAGATTATTTCTGTTTTGGTACCAAGGGGCAGAAGTGTCATTAAAAGTCACCTGTGTCCCTGTAGTGAAAATGCATAAACCACAGAGCATTTTCTGAAAATTTCCCTCAAATCTATGAAGATATAAAATCCTAACAAGTAACTTGTAAATCAGTCCTGCCCAGTAGAAACCATTACATAGCACATGGAACTAAAGTTGACATAAAAATGGCACCACTGAACATATGGTTTGAATGTTGCGATGAAAGCACATAAAGTATGGAACCCAAAACCCACAAACTAATTGAAGAAGCTGGATTTCATCTCCATTTTCAAGAAATTGAAATTCATAATTCACATATCAAGCAGGGGCATGTGTAAGGAGAACCAAGGATATAAGTAGCATTACCAAAGAATCCAGGAAGTCTTGACAAGAAATAAGAGGCACCTACATCAGGGAAGAGTCCTAGAGCTGTTTCAGGCATTGCAAAGACCTGCAAAATGTCTCATATAAAGAAATGTTGCGAAAGGCTAACTTCTAAGCCTCTGGAAAACATGTACCACTCGGATTTCAGCTTCAGTCAAGGGTTTTATGTATTCATACTGTTGACTTGCTCAACAGAAAGTATCTGGTCTTTGTATTTTCATGATCAACAAATGAAGAAAGATAAAAAGATGCTTTATTATAGATTCATTAACATAGAAAACCTTGAGGTCATTCAGATGAAAGTCACAGAAAATGTTCACTTCTAAGAGGGGTAAGAGAAATTCTCTATTGCTTCAAATGAACCAAAGATAGATATCTACCGAATTCTCAGTTGCAACGCGGAATCTTCCATGCATTGAAGCACCAGCACCCCCTCCCATGATAATTCCATTAAGGATTGAAACCTTCAAGATCATTATAGAATGCATCAAGAAGTTATTAGCAGTGTAAACCTAAATGACAGGATGGAGTACCTGAGGTTTAGTATATGTTGCCATCACGTAGTTTAATATGTATTCCTTCTCAAAGAACTTGGCACCTAGTCTCCAATTACCTGATGAATGCAATGGAAATGAAGTTATCAAATTTAATATCAATAAAGTTTCTCAACATTTGGAAAATGAGATTCTCCCTGTCCATTAGAATAAAAAAGATCCTCATGATGGAGGTGCCTAGTGGTTTTGATAGAAAGGAAAAGACTAAATTACTAAAATCACGCTGAGGTTTGGCATAATATACACTTTCGTAAAAGTTGTTTCAAAATTATTTAATTTATTCCATAAAGTTCATTAATGGCTCTACGCTTTAGTCATTCATTATGCAACTGCAAATTTGTAATTATCCTTTAGTCTCTAATGTTGTAAATTTGTTCATGCTTTAGACCTTGGAATTTTAAATTTTATTGCAGTTTAGTTCCTTTATAGATACATTATATAATACATCAGTCATTTTGTTCCTTTTTTGCCATGTTATAGAATAGTTTAATCCCTTTCATACTTTGCAGTGATGGTAGTATAAGGACTAAAATTGCTAGTTTGAAGCAGTATGGACCAAAGTGCAAATTATGACACATCTCATGAGGGCTTCTAGTAATTTACCCATAGAAAAAAGGAAATGAACACTGAACAGTACAGGGATTAAGGTAAATAAACAAGAATAAAAGATGAAAAATGTTCCATTTGAAGCAACGTTTTCAGATGATCAGTGTTCTAAATGTGAAGGATTGCTGTTGGTATTTTGATAAAGGAGCAAAAAAGTATCCACACCTTCACGAATATCACTAACGACAGCAGAAACATCGCCACCCGCACAAAATGCTCTTCCATTCCCCTGCACAGAAAAAGCCAGTTATGATTTATATATTTATCTTATAACTGGTACAGGCAAATGCAACTTAGCTCTGTAAAATTGTTAGAAAATCCGCATATTCAAAGGAAGATGAGACTGGATTTTATTGTAGTATATGAATAATCAAAATTGGAGCTAATCGGGACCTTGAGAACTAGCAATTTGACATTAGGATCCTCCTCATAAGCAAGGAAATGCTCCAATAGCAAAGAAATCTACAAACAATAACATAAATGGAGTTACTGGACTCCTCTTTTACATAGCATGAAAAAAAGAGAGTGAATCAAAATTGGGGAGCAAATACCATTTGATTCGAAAGGGCATTCAATTGTCTAGGTCTATTTAATATTAACGTTCTTGCAAACAAGTTCTCCTCTACCAGAACCTGTCAGAAATAAAAACACCAAACGAGAGAAATTTATTAGTTCTGAAATGAATCCGTCCATGGATATAATATGGTTTAAGCTGCTGAAGATTTCAATCATTTCACCTTAACACTAATAAAACAAATCCAAGGCTAGAAATTCAATAGCAAGACAATATTAAATTAAACCTTCAATATCCGTGTGTGCGAGTGTATAAGAAAAACCAAAGCTTTCTAGTTTCTGGCTTTCAAAGGATGGGAATATAGGGAATAGAATATATATATTAAAAAAAAAAGTGACAATGTGCATAAACATGAAGGTTGAGGCAGTGCAGACCTGCTGTTTCTGGTCTTTAGCTGAGATGAGAGAATCCATTGATTCTGAAATCGATTTTAGGCGAGCAAAAACAATTCCTCGTCAATTATTTGACACAGAC
The DNA here is from genome assembly GCA_948193065.1 of Aleurites moluccanus. NCBI lineage: Eukaryota > Viridiplantae > Streptophyta > Magnoliopsida > Malpighiales > Euphorbiaceae > Aleurites > Aleurites moluccanus. The sequence continues at coordinate 34,962 of CANXYC011673367.1, forward strand.
GCAACGGAAGAGTCCTAAAAATTTATAACTAGTGGCAGTGGGCTTGGGCTAATTACCAACAGCAAAGAAGCTTTGAAGTTGAACCTTTCATGTTCCCTTTTTGCCCCTGCCATTCACACTCATCAGTAGACCAGATCATAGGTCGGATCTGAATAGAAATTTTTATTCATGGACCAGTCCAAATTTGAACCCAAAAAGCCCGGTCTTCTATGAGCATTCAAATCGGACTTAGGTCTAGACTGAGATTCAGTCAACCCGCACCGAATTTAGTCATGCCCAAAAATATTTGACCCTACGAAGACTGGGCCCTTATCCTGTTCGGCCCGTAGAATGAACAGATCTACTCATCAGATGTTTGGGAAAGTCGTTGATCATGTCTTGTGCCTTCTAAATTTAGTTAGTTCGACAGTTCAGATCGATTCAATTTCCTCAATTCGGGCACCGGTCAGTCGCAACACGCAACTAGAACTCGATCCATCCGAATTACACGGTAAAAGGAATAGAAATGGAATCCCCAGTGTTTGAGGAGAAAGACTTTCTGGCATGTTGTGGTAGCACTAAATTCGCTAAAGAAATGGTGTTGGCGTCGCCTTATACCTCCCTAGATGAAGCCATCGCTGCAGCCAGAGACATCTGGTTCAACAAGGTGGAGCTTCCAGCTACGAGCTCCTCTCCTTTTATTCATTTGCGTGTTTGTTTGTACTTTATACTAATTTTTTTTTTTTTTTTTGGGTATGATGTGTTACAGGTTGATGTGAATGGGTGGCTAGAAGCATTCGCATCTCATCCTCAGATCGGACAATCCCCTTCTTCGGCCGACACTTCCAACGCTTCTGTTCAGTTCAGTTCCCTCTCCTGCGCTTTAATATTTTTAACTTTTACGTTTTTATATTTAAGCCCTTGTAGGTTTGAGTGAGTTCTGACAATCTTCAACTCATTATATACATTCCTAGTGACATTTTTTATTATTTTCATTAATGTTCACGGACATGGAAACCTTTCCCCTTTATTGGCTTCGCTTTTTACTCGGTGATTAGTGCTGCTTTTGTGTAGGTGGAGCAAGGGAGAGCAATCAACTGCTTTAGCAACTGCTACTGGTTCCAGCTTACAGGTTAGATTGCTGTTACAATTTGAACTTTCAAACTTGTTGAGTTTTATATAGCCTTTGAATATCATACATACCCGTTAGCATGCTACTTTTTGAATATCATACATACCCCTTAGCATGCTACTTTTCTATGGAGCAGAGTGTCATTGTTCACCTGATATTTTATCTTATAATTTTATATTTTTCTTATCTGGACATGTTTCTGTATGCAAGTCGTATGCTGGTTTTGCCACTGTTTCCCTCACCCTTCCTGACCCATTCATTTCTTTCTGAAAGGAAATAATTCTAGTGTATTATTTCGGAAAACCTACCGGGCTCTTTTATTTAGTTCTGGTGCACGTGCCATTTGCAGGAACTATCTGACTGGAATGCCCGATATAAGCAAAAGTTTGGGTTTATATTTATTATATGTGCATCTGGACGGAGTACTGCTGAAATACTTGCTGAATTAAAGGTAAAGTTTGAATTTGAGTTTGGTTTCCAAGTGCCATTGTCTAAAAGTTCAATCTTTTTTTTTTTTCTTTTTTTGTGAACTTGACAATCACAGAGCCATTTGTTAAATTATGGTTGTGAGTGCAACGAGGGGTGCACATTTTTTACCGTTATGTTTTTATTTTGATCCATGCAGAAACGATATCAGAACAGGCCCATCATTGAGTTTGAGATTGGAGCTCAAGAGCAAATGAAAGTAACAGAATTACGTCTTGGGAAGCTCTTCTCAACTAAAACAAAAGCTGCTTCAACTGGTAACCTATCACCCAACGATTTTGCAACAAAAGTAGAGGGTATTTTCTTTCTTTCTTTCAATTTTTTTAAGCTATTCACAAGTGGGGATGGGGTGCAGCTTCTCTATTTTCTGGAATCATGTTTATTCTCAACAATTTCAAGTGTTAATTTTTGTTCCTGCATTTGGCTTTTCAATTTTATTAATGAATCATGGTCAAAGTATTGGTTTGACTTTCTTTCCATCCTTTAAAATGTGTCATTTCAGCAATCCTTTATATGAATTGTAATTCCCTTAGTGTTTGGGTCAAATCCATGAGGATTTCATTTCATTTGCAGATGAATTTCGTTAATAAAATTCGTTCCTAAGTCAGGTCTCATGTTTGGTATCCAGTTTAGAATTCATTTGCAAAGTCAACTAATTTTTAGTTGATTCTAAGCAAAGTCTTACTAATTTAGAGTTTAATTGCAAATTCTACTAGATTTAATAGGATTTGGTTCAAGCATGACCAATTCCAAGTTTAATGAATTTTGGTTTTATATTAAATGTAAAATATATGGATTACCAGACAAGCTTGTATGGAATTTTGCTGATTACTTCAGTATGTAGGCAACATCCTAAGTTTTGAAGTGGTTATGAGTAAAAATATCTTTCAATTTAACATGAGCTGTTCAAGAAATAAATGGAGGGAGAAAAAAAAAGAGCTTTTAATGTACTGTAGTATATTTCGGCAACTTCCAAGGTATTTTTGGCATTTGTTTATCTTCCATCTGTGAAATTCTTTTCCAGAGAATGAGTACTTGTGTACTTCTGCACACATTGCTGTCAGTGTTTAAACTACTGATTCTTCTTTTTTGAGCTTTAGAAGATCGTGCGGGCATTATTGGAGGACATTTGACTGCTGTTCTCAACACTCCATCTGGAAAGGCATCTCAAATTCGAACTCGAACCCGTCCACCCATTACAACTCATGTATTGGATGTTTCTCAGGGTTGTCCTGCTGCTGGAGTTGAGGTGATTTTGGAGATGTGGAATGGCACTCAACCCCGTCCCTTTTTTGGTAAGACAGATGTGGGCAGTTGGGTATTTCAGGGGTCTTCAACCACAGATGCAGATGGGCGAAGTGGTCAGTTGATGAGCATAGTTAATGCTGTGAAGCCTGGAATATACAGAATAAGTTTCAATACAGGTAAGTATTGTCCATCTGGGTTCTTTCCGTATGTTTCTATTGTGTTTGAAATCCGGGAGTCACAAAACAAGGAGCATTTTCATGTTCCTCTGCTACTTTCACCATTCTCATTCAGTACTTACCGTGGCAGCTAGATCCTTGTGAGTCAGTGGACAAAGCATGTTTTTCTGTTGTAATATCTCCATTATGAATGTCAATGTTGCAGTTCTGTGAACTGATTGTTTCAATGTAAAACTGTTCTAGAGTGTAGGGTTGGTTGGTTGGTGGTGATGATTGCTGCCTGCTAAATATGAATTAGGTGTCTTGTCCAAAGGCCAAGGTTTGTTTAGCCTACTTGGTGTATCTTTCATAAGGTATGGTGCTTGGTTTGTTTCGTAGAGTGGAATAGAAGAGGGATCAACTTTTATTAACCTATGGAGTTTGTGAAAAATAATTACATGTGAAATTTACACCCCACCAATTTGGAAAACATCTATTTTTATATAGTTACTGGTAAAATCACTCGCTCATTGTTTCGGGTTTAGCATTAACAGTTACTTTTGCCAAAAGACATTAGAATAAAAAGGACGGATTAAATCCTCCCAAATGATGTCATTTTGATTTGAGGAAGCAGGGAAAAGTTGCGGCAAAGAAGTAATTTATTAAGGCAAAATATAAGCGGGATAAAAAATGGCGTTAAAGTAAAACTCACTAACACTTACTTTTCCAAAAGACATTAGAATGAAAAAGGTGTATTAACCCTTCCAAAGATTAAGGACAAGTAATTTATTAAAGCAAAATCATTTGTAAAATCACTGTAGAGATAAACACTGAAGACTTCCATGACTTTTATTGTATTTAATAGATAATAGATGTGGTTAAGTTATTCCTTGTTTTGGCCCTTAAGCTAACTTCTATTTTGAGTTTTAAGTTACCTTCTATTTTAGCACCTGAGTTAAACTTTAAGTCACCCTCTAACTCACTCAGCGAAGATATTAAGGAGAAGAAAACTCAGACAGCATTAACTCTAGGATAATAAATTTATTTATAGAAGTTTTACATGAGAAGTTAAATGTAAGGCAATAGAGTTACTAAATTTTGGGATTAACTTAGGGGCTTACCACTAAATTTAGGGATTAACTTAGGGGGCTTACTACTAAATTTAGGGGTTAACTTAGGGACTTGCTACTAATTTAAGGGTTAACTTAGGGACCAAATAGAAGGCAACTTATGGACCAAAATAGGAGGCAACTTAGAAGTCAAAACAGAGACGACTTAGGAGAAAAAATAACATTAAATACTATGATATGGGAGAATTACTAAATTTAGGGGTTAACTTAAGGGCTTATTACTAAATTTAGGGGGGTTAACTTAATAGCCAACTTAGGGGGCAAAATAGGAAGCAATTTAAGGTCTAAAATAGTATTAAATGCTATGATATGAGAGAGTTATTAAATTTATGGGTTAACTTAGGGGCCTATTACTAAATTTAGAAGTTAACTTAGGAGCCAAAATAGAGGGCAACTTAGGGGCAAAATAGGGGGCAACTTAGGATTCAAAATAACATTAAATGCTATAATATGATACAGTTTTTAAATTTAGGGGTTAACTTAGTTGTTTGATTCATATAAGGCAAAATAAAATACTAACATTTACTTTCCCGAAAAGACATTAGAATCAAAAGGATGTATTAAGGGGGTGTTTGGATGTCTAACTATAAAACTCAATTACCGTTTAAAAATACACGCGTCGGGAATTGAAAAATTATTAAATATTTAGATAAATACTAATTGTCGATTTGTCTTTTTTAAATCTGCAAAATCTAATAGTAAGTAGAAGTTGTGATTGCCGATTAGAGATTTTACTAACTGAAAAAATATTTTTATCTTAAATCGACAATTATTAATCGTCCATCCAAACACGCCTAATTTAAGTAGCGACGTTTTGATTTGTAAAAGCAGGGAAATAAGGGCAAATAAATAATTTACTAAGGCACATAACTCATTTGGTCCTCTCACTATCCATCCAGACTATCCCTTCAATACGTTGTTCAAATTCCATCCTCATGAAACATTTTCCAAAGAACTTCTTTGCTTTCTGTTCTATTTATTGGAACAATATATAATTGGAATACAGTTTCTTGTTCAAACTACCCTTTGCTGGCTGGAAGCCTATAAGTCTGGTCATCGGAGAAACATTTCCTATCTGGATAAACAAGATGAATATAAAACCATTTTTCTACAATGGTTTTATCCTTTGGAATGGTGGATCCATAAATTTAAATTCCTCAGTCTTTCCCGCTCAAATCTCAGAATCACAGAAACAAATCGAAGGGTTATCCTCATCTTCAAGAGACAAGAGATTTTTCTCCCTTCAGGAAATTATGAATATTTTTCCTCTGTCCAAAAATATTCTGTGAACCCTTTTGATTTAGCTATTGAATGGGAAACTTACCCAATGGAGTTTCGAGAATTTCAAAGAGAAATGTCTGCTCTTAACATATCAATCCCTCCTGCCATTTGGCCAGCCATACAGGATGAAACTCCTTGGGATTCTTTTCTGAAAGAATTCTGCCATAAGCTGCAAGAAGACTCTCATATTTTCTTCTACAAGTATTTCCCTCTAAAAACCGTTGGGCCTATGGAATTGAATCCTACTGATCCAAATACATAGACTACTCTCACTCTGGGCAGATCTGCACAAAGCTTAGGCCTTAATATGTGTTATCCAGAGTTTACTTCAAAAGGCCAAAATCTACGAAGACAATGGGCTTTAGAGTCAGTTGCATACAAGCCCAATACTCCCGGCCCAAGTAACATATCAAGGCCTAACCAAAATGAAGCCGATCCATCAAATCACAATCCAATGGACTTAGATTCTTTTAGTTTGGATTTATCCTTATCACTAGACAGCGGTCAACAATTAGTCCCACCATACTTTCTAGATTCCCAAGATCCTTATGAGCTAGAAAGCGATGATCCGAATGATCCAACTTAATGGTGGAAAAGACTTGGCTTTCCATCCAACCCAAGTGATTCTGATGAACCGGCCCCATAGTGCAACTTAGGCACTCCATGATCCAGACAGTGCTTGTATTATTATGTTTTCCTTTTAGTCTTTTAATAAAGTCTGTGTATTGCTTTAATTATGGCTTGTACTATTGTCCTTGTGATTCCTCATGTCTATCACGAGTTTTCTATTATCTATTTTGTTTGTTTATGTCTTCCTCTATCTATAAATAGAGGCTTTGTTCTGCTTGTAAGATATAGAATCCCAGAAATAAAATCAGTGTGCTTTCTTAATCATGCTCTTCTAAATTTCTCACTCTTTTCCTTAGTAAGATTCATATGTTATTACCTACACAGAGTTATAATGAGTATACTCTATGATTGCCTTCCTCAGAAGGATCCTCCATATCAAAAAATTATTTCTCAGATCTTGATCCTGCATGGATAAGTTTGTTCCTAGTTTGATAATATTTTCAGAATAAAGGAATAATGTCTTATATAGAATCAAAGATAATAGTATCCTTGAGAAGTGCCTGAGTGGATTGGCTAATCTCGGATTTATCTTCTTTGGTTTTATATTTTCATTATTCTAATATTCTATTTGTTATCTTGCATGGAGCTCTCTTATCCATAATGGTATCAGAGCCTAAAGAACTAAGGGTATAACATATTGATCTGAACAGGAAAATTTAAAACAATCATGTCGTCCTCAGATCAATTCCTACAACCTTCATCTTCCTCTCCAGCTCTCCCCTTCAAACGATCGCTTTCTGAAAAAATGGATCATCTTTATGAAATTTCATATCATAATGATGATAAAGTGCCTATTACTGAACTTCCAATCATAAATCCTTATTATGCCTTCACCAAACCAAATAATAGACTGGCACAATCTATTAAAAGTCTGGTAAACCCTTCTAAGCTCCAAGTAAAAGAATATGTTCAAGCAACTCGCTTTGACCAACACCTTCTTCCTGCCACTCAAAAGGAACAGTTGGTAAAAATACAGATACCTGAACACCTTCCTCCTCAATGGATGAGAGAAGGATTTACTCACCTTCACTTTGGAGCAGTCAGGCTAGCTTTAACCTTCCATACTAGAAAGGGTCTCCCCACTACTTTTTCTGATTACCAGCATGCTTGTATAGGCACAGCGGAAACAACTCTCAATGCAGGAACTGTCCTGATAACAATGTTTCCTAATTTCAACATGCCTATTTCAGACCCTCACTTGCTCTCTGCTTTGAAAGTTCAAATACAAATAGTTAGAGCTGTTCCATCCTCTCAAACTTATATGGCAACTCTTCACTACCAAGTAGTGTACAGAATCCAGAATCATTCTTTGGATTTCTCTCTGCCACAAGGAATCGATGATGCTCTTCTTCTTCATGTTGATTCAAACCAAGTGCCCGGTTGCACTTATGTTCCAAAGCAGATTCCAAGAGAATAACTACTGGAACTAATTCCTGAATCTTAGGTCATAAACTATGAGCAAAGTCACGTAGCTGCTCAAGATGCCCTGCCAATTCAGTCAACAGAATCAAGTTTCATAAGAAAACCAGATGGTACTGTTGAAATAAAATATAAGAAGACTCCTTCAGCCTCTTCTTCCAGACCATCATGTTTCTCTGTTGCTTCCATGATTTCCCCGATGCCCGTTCTAGTCAAATACTTTTCTGGAGAAGGAATGCCTGTTCCATATCTTTTGTTCCAAAACCCGATATCCTGTCCAAATATGGACCAGATACTTCTAGTATTTTCCCCTATTTGCTACAACATTTTACCAAACATACTTTTCAAGCTACTTCATCTTTCTCCTCAACCTATACCTGTTGTTCACCAATGTGAGGCTGTAAAGTGTATTTTCCATTGTCAATTTTCATTCCTAAGAAGTCAATTTGTGAGATAGCAAGTATCATCTTCTTAGGAGAGAGCATCACTCTATAATTTTTAACAATGTCCATGAATTGCTAGAGGAGCTGTTGGTGAGATTCTTCATCCTTTGAATACAACAGGATATCATTAATGTATACCAGAACATTGGACAAAATTGGCTGAAAATTTTTTATCATAGCCTTTTGGAATATTGAGGGAGTTGTTTTTAATCCAAATGGCATGAATGTCCACTGGAAGTGATGATCTGGTATACAAAAGACTATTTTGTGTCTATCTTCTGGGTGAATGCCAAGTTGCCAAAAACCTGCTTTGAGATCAAACTAAGAAAAGATTTTTGCATCTGCAACAATAGCAAACAGCGAGTGAAAATGGGGGAGAGGGAATTTGTTATCTGCGAGGAAAGCATTGAGAGGCTTATAATTGACAACCAATCTCAATTTTTCTCTTGCTTGTTCACTTCTCTTGTTGACATAGAAGGCTTGACAAGCCCACTGTGAGGTTGTAGGTTGAATTAACCCTTCTGCCTGAAGTTGTTGAAGTTCAGAGATTGCAAGAGCTTTATGTTCTGGATTCATCCCAACATGACTTGCTTTTGTGTGATTTATATCTTCATTCTTTTTGAAAGGCAAATATATGAAGAACTCTGATCTTTTCCAGAGAGGGTGCTGACATTTTGTAAGAAATTCTGTGTGGGATTCAACACAACATTCTTGTAAGAGTTGCTCTTGAATTGTCTTTACATTAAGCAAGTATAAATTCTGAGGAGCAGCATAAGGAAGGAAATAGGATTTGAACCTTAATCCATCAGATATTGGATAAACCCTTTTTTACCATAGCTGATGAATTATATCTCATCCAATGATTACATCTTGACCAGGCAGAGTATAACCTATCATCTTATGATGAATGACTAGTTCTGGGAAAAATTTTAGAGCAATCTTTTTAGTGAGCAAGTAGAAAAACTTTCACCATTTGCTGCTTGAAATGATTGGTAATGAGATTGCCAATATTCTGCTGGGAGGATAATGGGATTTAAAAATGAAGAGGTTGCACCAGTGTCAAAGAGAGCTGCCACCGTAACTGGCTTGGCATATTTATCAACAAGCAATTGGATTTGGATTACAGGGACTGTAACTGAACCAAAACATGGAGTAAGACCATTGACTGGAAAATGATCTTCAGGTTCAGCGTCAGAGGAATCAGATTCATCCACAGATGAATAATCTATTGCAAAGATAGTTTCTGGGGATTCCTCATCTGTTTCTGAATAGACAGATTCTAATTCTTCTTTAGAGTCATATCCAGGAAACTTGAAAATCATGGCAAGAGCTTTCTCCTTCTTTTTATTCTTGCAATTCTTTGCATAATGCCCCTTTTTCCCACATATGTAGCATCGGTCACCTTTCTTTCTTTTTGAAGTTCGTCTTCTGAAAAATCTTCTTTTACGCTTTTTGAATTTCTTGGAAGAAGAAGATTTATAGAAAGAATCCTGATGATAACGGTGGTGATGCTTCTTTTCTTTCCTGTAGTTACAATCCTTACAAGAAGTAGGACATTTGATTTTCAGATCAGGTCTGTCACAAGACTTTGCAACTACCTTTTTAGCTTCTTGAAAATCAACAAAGAATTTCCATTGATTACACAGCTTGTCAAGTGATTTGAGTGATAGATTATAGAGTTCTCCAATTGAGGCCTCGCCGAGGGTCCAATTCTTTTGTTCCAAATATCTGAAGACTTCTTTACCCAATGTGTCTGACAAAGAATTCAGATATGCCTGTTTTAGGTTCACATCATCCATACCGCCAATAACATAATACCTCTTGATAACATTTTGATAATGCTTCTCCAAATCACTTCTTTTATAGGAGCAGCATTTAATTGGAAATACTCTTGTCTACATTGATCAACAAAATGGGTTGAGCTACCCAAAAATTCACCATAAATGGCACTAACAAAAGAGTCAATACTGGTAAGATTCAAGAATTGTCTCTGACGATATTCTCCAAGAGCATACCACCATTCTCTTAGAGATCCAATCATTCTGGAAGCAAACTGTTCAAAAACACTTCTGAGAGTGTTTCCTTCTTTTCTCATTTCAGACATACACCAGGAAGTCATCTCGTGTAATCTATTTCTCCATTGGGAAGGAGGAACATCATCAAATGTATGCCAACATTTGCCTTCTGATGCATAGGTTTCATATTGATGAAACATGGGCTCAGGTGGAGTTTGCTGAGGAGGAGGATTGGGTGGTTGAGGTGGAGGTTGACCTGATCGAGGAGCAGATGATTCTGCATGCATGTCCTTAGGGTGTTGGACATAGGGTTCTTGGCTGGCTCCTGAAGTGGGTGGAGTATTCATAAAGATAGGAAGAGGTTCCATGGAAGGGTTTTGAGTAATATTTGTCAGAAAGGACGAGATTGGGTTTTGGCTTGAGGAACATATGGCTGAGAAGGCCATATATTTTGAGGGTAGGCTGGTTGATTCTGAGCCTGGTGTTGCATTTTCTGGATTGTGGTTAATTGAGCCCTTAACCCTTTCATTTCTCTCTCCTGATTGTATAAAGGCTGTGAGTTTTTCACCAAGAAGAGAATCTCATGATGAAGTTCTTCTATTCTTTTTGTCACAGCTTGGAGAGGGGTGAGTTCTTGGACTTGTTGCTTATCAAGTTTGGACTCAATTCTCCTGGTGGTTTCGTCTATCTTTTTCAAGAATGAGTTCTGGACAGCAGCATTCTGTGACTACCAATTTAACACAGCTTCTGCAGCACTTACTGTCTCTGTTGAACCATCTGCCCTCCTGGCAGTGGGATTTATAACTTTCCAAGTATGAGTGGTGTTCTGTTCTCGATTTTCAAATTTTGCCAAAGGCGGGAAATCATCTTCTTTAAAGACTGGTTCCATCATGAATACAAGAGCAGGACTGTTAAAACTCATTTTCTCAGTATGATTGGCTTCAACTGAGCACCTTCTTTTGATACTCCATTCCTTCCTAGGAAAAGAAGGTTGTTGCCTCTTTGTAACCGTCTGTCTTGGAGGAGGAGAAGGAGGAGGGATATCATCATCATCATCCCATCCTGTAGCCTCAGGCATTGGAGCCTAGGCTAAAGGAGGTGCTGAGTACTTCACATAGTAATCAAACTTTCCTGAAGGTTGTCCCAAAGTCGAGACATTTGATTTGCCTGACTCATAGTCTTCATGCATTCTTTGTTGACTGGTCTTTGGTCTAGGAGATATATTCCTGACTGGCTTTACACATTTTGAGCAGGAGCAAACATCCCAGTAACAGTGACCATCTGAGTTTTGAAACTCATAAACAGGCATTCCTTCTCCAGAAAAGTATTTGACCGGAACGGGTATCAGGGAAATCATGGAAGCAATAGAGAAACATGATGGTCTGGAAGAAGAGACTAAAGGAGTCTTCTTATATTTTATTTCAACAGTACCATATGGTTTTCTTATGAAACTTGGTTCTGCTGACTGAATTGGCAGGGCATCTTGAGCAGCTACGTGACTTTGCTCATAGTTTATGACCTAAGATTCAGGAATTAGTTCCAGTAGTTGTTCTCTTGGAATCTGCTTTGGAACATAAGTGCAACCGGGCACTTGGTTTGAATCAACATGAAGAAGAAGAGCATCATCGGTTCCTTGTGGCAGAGAGAAATCCAAAGAATGATTATGGATTCTGTACACTACTTGGTAGTGAAGAGTTGCCATATAAGTTTGAGAGGATGGAACAGCTCCAACTGTTTGTATTTGAACTTTCAAAGCAGAGAGCAAGTGAGGGTCTGAAATAGGCATGTTGAAGTTAGGAAACATTGTTATCAGGACAGTTCCTGCATTGAGAGTTGTTTCCACTATGCCTATACAAGCATGCTGGTAATCAGAAAATCTAGAATCCAATAAAACAATTCTAGAAGTAGTGGGGAGACCCTTTCTAGCTGACATTTTGTAAGAAATTATGTGTGAGATTCAGTACAACATTAGAGATAAACAATAAAAACTTGTATGGTTTTTATTGTATTTAATAGATATCAAAGCATTTAATGCTATTTAGATCTCTAAGTTACCCCTATTTTGGCCCATAAGTGAAATCTATAATTTTGGCTCCTAAGTGAATCTATAAATTTGGCCTATTACTAAATCTAAAGGTTAACATAGGAGCTAAAATAGAGGACAATTTAGGGGGCCAAAATAGGAGGCAACTTATGGGTCAAAATAACATTAAATACTATGATATGATAGAATTTCTAAATTTAGGGGTTAACTTAGCTGTTTGATGCATACAAGGGCAAAATAAAAGACTAATATTTACTTTCCCGAAAAGACATTAGAATCAAAATGACGCACTAAATCTTTTCAGATGGCGCCGTTTTGATTTGTGGAAGCAAGGGAATTAAGGGCAAATAAGTAATTTAATTAAGGCAAAATCAATTGCAAAATCAATGTAGAGATAAACAATGAAAGCTTGCATGGTTTTTATTGTATTTAATAGATATGAGAGCATTTAATACTATTTAAATCTCCAAGTTACCCCTATTTTGGCCCATAAGTTACTCCTTATTTTGGCTCCTAAGTGAATCTATAAGTTACTCTATATTTTGACTCCTAAATTACCTCTTATTTTGGACTCTAAGTTAACCCCAACGGATGGCAAAGAGACATAAACAGGGATAAAGAATGATGCTTGCTGCAGATTATGATAAAATAAAAGGCATAAAAGTAAATTTCTCTAATACTTACTTTTCCCAAAAGACATTAGAATAAAAAAGACGCATTAAATCCTTTTAAATGGAGTCATATTGATTGGTGAAAATAGGGAAAGCAAGGGCAAATAAGTAATTTACTAAGGCAAAGTCAATTGCAAAATCACTATAGAGATAAACAGTGAAAGCTTGCATGGCTTTTATTGTATTTAATAGATAATAGATTTGATCTCTAAGTTACACCCTATTTTGCCCCTAAGTTGCCAAAGATAAAGTATAATCATTATGTTTGAGACGTAGTAGTGATCAAACCAAATAAAATATAATAAGAAATATCCACTCAAAGGTTGTTGCTAACCCAACTGAAAATTTAAATTTTCTCTGTATTCATTATCTCATTTAACAATGTTATAATTGATCCTGTTATTATTATTATTGCTATAGCGGTTGTTGTTATCATTGACCTAACCATGATTATGTTGTATTTTGTCTCCTTATTTCATTTTCTTGGATCCCCTACTAGGTCCAATTAGTATGATAAAAATTCATAAATGCAAAGACAAATCGAGCAAGAAAAAAGTTGAGTTGGTACCCAAAAGTTAAGCTCAAAGATCTTACTGCAACAGAGAAATAAGTAGTCAAGGAAACCAAAAAAGTGAGTCATTACTTGACTCAATATTTTATTTCCAAGATCTTTTGCATGTCATTTTATCTAAAAAAATACGATTTATCATAATTCAAAAGTATGGACACTCAAGAATAGAGAAAGTCTAGAGTTAGCCATATTATTTGCACTAAGTAATTGTCATCCTCCGTGTACACATGATTCAGCTCCATTGCCATTTTTTTTTTTTTTTTTTTTTAAAGAGGATCATTCATTCACTGAAATAACACCCATAATTGAGGAAATGAGTATAAGAAATTCAAGAAACACAAACAAATCTAGAGATTTTGATTCAAATCAAAGTACTACAAGCAAACAAAGTAAGGATCCAATGCATTTTAAATGGATTTATTCAAGAAGGAAGTTCAAAGATTCAATCAATGGACTTATTCAAGGCTTGTGGAATAATTTATCTACCATTGAAGATTGCAAGGAAGAGTCAATTATCAATCTAGGCATTCAAGAAAATAAATCAAGCTTGGTAACCATGATTCATGTGCAAGGAGCTACCATGTTGAAATAACAAATCCAACTCTTTCTAGAGTTTGAATTGTCTTGTGTTGAACATATTTATCTTGTGATGGGTCGCTTATGTTTTGTTTTAGCCCATGATTGAAAAAGACATATTTTAATTACTTAATTAGTGAGTTTTGGGCCCTTTTTATGTTAACTTAAAGCCCAAAACGAATTTAGGTTTATTTTTTTTCTTATTTAGAAGTTTATCCTTATTTAGGAAGCTTGTCCTAGTTTAGGAAGTTTGTCCTGACTTAGGAAGTTTATTCTTAATCAGGAAATTTAAATTAGAATTTTTTATATAGCTAAGTCACTATAAATACTTAGCTAAACCCATGTATTGAACACTTCAGAATTTTGATTAATATAAATTTTGTGAGAAAATTGTCTCAATTTTGGTTCTTGCTAAGAATCGTTTTGAACTTATCAAAATTAACCACTTTGTAGCGTTCATCAATTATACCAAGGTTCTCTAGCACAGGTTGCTATTGGGTCGAGATTTTCTTGTTCAAATCTGATTTGACTTTTCAAGGGGTCGCATACCATGCGTAAAGGTGTTGAGTCTCAAAACAAGTCGGTTGGGATTTGCATTAGTTTGGTATCAGAGTTTAGGCTCTAAATCAAGTTTGCATATCTTTATTTTATTTTGTTACTACGTTTTCTTGTTTTCGTTTCTTTCCGTTTCCGTTCTTTCGTTCTATTTCGTTTGTCTTCATTTGAGTTTACCTTTTCTATTTGAGTTGCTAAATACTTGTTAAAAAAAAAAAGCTGATTGAAATATATATATATATATATATAATTCAGCATTGAAATAGGATCTTACTTTCCAACTCAAAAATCAAAAACTAGCTAGAAAAACTCTTAAAGTTTATTCTTTAATTTTTCAAATTGCATAATTCTACTTCTTTGCTATTCAAAAATAATTATTACTAATTATTCCTGATCGTTTAAATTAGTTTCATTTTTCGTTTAATTGAATTCTAGTCTTAGTTTGTCTATTTTCTTTCTGTTTTCGTTCCTATCAAATCATTTTTTTTTCTTTTCCCCTCAAAGAAGTCTTTGTCCATTTCGATTGCTAGATTTATTAATTTGTGTCAAAAATTCATACTTTCGCTTGGTCAGTTGATGGACTTTGCAATTTGATTACTTTGATTCGTTTGAGTGATTTTTGCAAGAACTTTAAAGCGAGAGTTGAGTGGTAAAAGGCAAGAGTGTAAGCTCATCTAGAGAAAAGCCATTGAAACCTGTGATTAAACACGAGTGAACTTGAGTGACGTGAATACTTGAGTGAAAACACGTAAGGGAGTAAAGTGAGAAATTCTTTTGCTTTCTTAACATTCTTTACAGGTTATCTCAATGAGTAACGAAACAAAAGTAATTGAAATTGCCTTTAAATTGGAGGCATTTGAAAAGCACTTCCAAGCCATAAACTTACAATTTATAGAGATGAAAGATCGAATGGAGAGACTTGAAAGTTCGACCACAAAGGGGCAGAATCCAAATACTCTGAGGCAAGCTAGAAGAATTCAGAGGCAAATTACTGATGATGAGGGTTCAAATAGCGGATTTGATGATGTCGAGGTCGACCAAAGGAGGAATAGAAGAGGAAACAGGCAAGAAGGCAATGGAGGAATAAAACTAAAAATTCCTACTTTCCGTGGAAGAATTGATCCCGAGGCTTACCTAGATTGGGAAAAGAAGATTGAACTTGTCTTTGATTGCCATGATTACTCCGAATCCAAGAAGGTAAAGTTGACAGTTGCTGAGTTTGATGATTATGCCATTACTTGGTGGGATGACACCAAGCAAAAAAGGAGGCGGAATAGAGAAAGACCCATTGAAGAGTGGGAAGATTTGAAAACTATAATGAGAAGGCGTTTTGTCCCTAGCTACTACCACAGGGAGTTGTACAATAAATTGCAAAGCCTTACTCAAGGTTCCAATAGCGTGGAAGAGTATCATAAAGAGATGGAGGTAGCAATGATTCGAGCCAATGTAGAGGAAGACCGAAAAGCCACTATGGCTAGATTTTTGAATGGGTTGAATCAAGATATTGCTAATGTGGTGGAACTACAACATTATGTGGAGCTTGAGGATATGTTGCATGTTGCCATGAGGTGGAAAGGCAATTAAAAAGAAAGGGCAACAACAATTGGTTTGTTTCTGATTCTACAAATTCATATAGATCCAATCAGAAGAAAGAAGAATGGAAGAAAGAAGAAAAGACTCAATTCAAGCCCAAAACCGACTCCTCCAAAGAATTCAACAAAGAGAAGGACAAAGGTAAATCTGATTCTCAAACTCTTTACAGAGATATTAAATGTTTTCGTTGTTTGGGAACAGGTCACATAGCTTCACAATGTCCAAATAAAAGAGCTATGACAACTAGACATGATGGGGAGATTGTTTCGGCTAGCGAAGGAGAAGAAAGTAGTGATGTTGATTCCATGCCAACAATAGAAGATGCAAGTGATGTTGATAAAGTAGCAA